>WURV02165546.1:0-32943 GCA_011762755.2 Epimenia babai
GCGAATATCACGTGAACGACACTGATCACGTGAACGACACTGTTCGTTCATTGGTTGATGCTCCCACTCCCGCTCCCGCTCCCAACAAATTTAGAACTCGCCCGAATTTCAAAACGGATCCGATTTTCTAGAAGGACGGCGGCGGGAGCGGGAGCGGGAGCTGGAAAAATCGGATAATGTAAATGCACTATAAGTGACGAATATCATTCTCCAGGTGATCTTGCAAAATTGACGTTTCATTTGGTATCGTGCCAGCCTACGAACGAAAAGTGCAGGGTTTAAATCAGCTTATAACAATCGAGTTACTACCGTGGTATCCTTGGGCAGGGTAATGTACTTCATCCAGTTGTTCTGGATGACTTAGTCATAAATGAGTACTGGTGAAATTTGTTCGTTGCATCACGAATCAAAATGCACTGGGAAATTTACTGACATCTATTACACTCCTACCTTCTCGAATGACTCGCTAACTTTTTACTATTTATTTTGTATTAAAACTATTTAAGCCTGATACCTGCGATGATGTGTTTCAGTTCCCCGAATATGACAACATATTCTGCCGATACTGTTTCGAATATGGGCCTGACTGGGCGATCACGTCGGTAAGTCACCAAATTGAGATAGTTGAATCAAACAATCTTTTTTCAAATAGTAAATTATTACTCTTGAAGGACGAAAATTATTTATTTGGCCCTACTTTGTCAAACTATATTACCGATATTCATCAAGAAATCACACATTTGTCACAGAATTGACGTGTTAAGTATGAGCCACCTGTTGTCCTCACGTTTTGTCTTATACCCTTTTAGTTACTTAATTTTTCATGTTACTTATTTTAATGTCTCATTCCATATCCATTTCCGACTATATCCTTTTGTTAATATTTTGACTATTTTTTACTAGTTTGGTAGTTTTGTAGTTATTTATTGTATAAGGCTATTTTAGGTAATTTAATTCATAGTATTAAATCTTTAGATAATTTAGTACTCTTAAATTACTTAAAACATAGCTTCAAGTAACATCATAATGATGTATACTCTACATAGGCGTAATTGCAGATATAGTAGAGTATTTGTATATAAATAGATTACTAATTACATCAGAGGTTAGGCTATTAAGTTTTTACTAATAGAAAGTGTGTTTTATGTCAAATCTAATATGTATACTTCATGCTTAGGGATGATATATTTTAGATTTGTTACGTGTAATCATCATATGACTAAGGGGAAGTAATTTCTCACAATATTTCTTTACTTGTTAAGAACCACCTCTCGCAGAGCTTTGCAATTTGGGAGATATCATTGGATTGGTCTCTTTTAGATCTGTCAAGCATATCATCGGACCAAGGGGAAGTAATTTATAGCGATGTTTGTATTTCTACTTAAAAATCTTCTCAAGAATTGCTTGTCTCAGAGCTCTGCAATTTGGCAGATATTATTCTTGGGTTGCTCTCTCTCTTATTGGTTAAGCATGTCATGATTAGACCAAGAGGAGGTAATTTCTGCCGATGTTCGTAATTTTAGTTTAAAAATTTCTCAAACTTACATTTTCTAAATGGGTTTTAAAGTTCCAGTAGAGTGTTTTTAGACCTCTTTCACCTTTATTTGCCCTCAAATTTTAATATTCAAGTGTCTTTCTCCTTTAGTTTTTATTTTGCAACAGTTTTTTTAAGTTTCCATTTGTATTTGAAGATCTCGGGTGCTTCTTTTATTCGACATTTTTCATTCTTATTTGCTTTTTGTTTTTCTTGTTTTTATATTTTCCCAGTAGTCAGGCGAGTATCTTTTTGCCTCTTTGTCCTCTTGTCTGTAAACATCGTTAGCCATCTTTCTTCATCAATTTATATATAACGTATATGACATTTAGTGTTCAAGCATCTCGTGATGTTATTAATATGATAAATGTCTGATTTATCTTGATATAACCAATATCACTTTAAGACGATTACGGCCTGTGTATAGTATTTAGTACACAATCACGTAAAATATCAATATACCTCATAATGTTTTTATCCCCAATTCAATGCGGCTTTTGTAACAAGCTGGCTTATCAAAACATCGATATTAGAGAAAAGTTCCTATTATGTTGTAAAAAAATATGAATTTCCCTATGCTATAAAAACTTGCATTTTCCGATAACAGCAATGGCATTGACGCTTTACAAGACTTCCAGTGAGGCGGCCGTGCCATCACATCACATTAAATATATACACAAACAGAAGGCTTGGTGACTTAGCGGTAGATTGCTTTAAGCCATCAGCACTCAATTCCTAGCGCTACTGTTAGACAAGTGGGATTCGGCACAGACCCCGGGAATGGCCATCAAATCAGTTGACTAACAGCATTAGATTGTTTATACACGCTCTGACTTCTCATACATTTACACTACCAACAAGAATTGCTTTTCCCTAATGAATGACCATCGGTCTTATATTTGGACGTTTGTGCTCTCTCACCCTTTTATTGCATCATGATTGATTCGGACTGGTGGACACGACGTGCCAACATTCATTTATTAGCGAGAGATCTCACCGTACTATGTATATAGTTATATTCAACATCTCCTCAAAATTACTTTACTATACAACCAGTTTTTCTTTCCCACACTCTAGTCTTACATTGATTATTCCCATTTTGATCTCAGTGGACGCATATATCTATATATATTCATCAACTTTGGTTCTTTCTGAAAGCTGTCTGTGCAAATGAATACCTTATTACTTATACTTCCATTAATTTAGATCACATCCAGTGACCAACAAGCAATAAATTCTAACTTCCCCGGCACCTGTGAAAAATCAAAATGGCCTACGAAACAGACTAAATACATAGATGGGAAAATTGATTAACAAGACTGGAAGATAGAGGTCTCATCCCTTTAATAAACAGTTAACACATTTTAAAGAAATGTCGAAAAAACGAATGCACATCAGCTCAGCTTTATAAAAGGTCCAATTCTGCTCCCCCCTCCCTCAATGAAAGTTATGGAATCCCTGTATTGTTACATACAGATATAGATGGGGTATATTCATGCCAAAGTTTACATCCTATCACATAACTGAAAAATAGTCTTTTTGTGATATGTAAGCTAATAATTTTATTACGCTAAGACAATATGTACAAAATTTTTTTTTGGATGTGCACTAAAAGTGACAAGAGATGAGTGTGTAAGATAGGTATTGTGTGTTTTTTTTGCTATAAATACTATAGGCAGGCGCAATATTTCTCCACGTTGGCTTGACAATTTTTTTAATTCTGTTTTGTGATCAGATTGTGAACTTTTAGCCTCCCCTTTTACTTTTAAGTTTATCAAATGTCAAAATTCAGCACACTGAAGATTCTTGATCTCTTTGTATGTGTTTAGTCTACAAAAACCATCGATTCAACATGACATGCATATTTAATATTTGGCGACATACAATGATTAAACATTGTTTCATTATTATTGGATAATGGCAGCTGTCACGCATATGCATGTTACTCATCTAGAAATGACCTCTACTGTGCCATGACAGCTGTGTATGATGCTTTTCACAAATTGCTCACATGTGACAAAAACAGACCCCAATTAATTAATCACAGAGTCACCGAGTCCATCCGGTGAGCTTGACACTGATATATAACTCTTTATCTCCCCAGTCTTCACAATTCGCTGAGATTTGTGCAATACATTGTGTTGTATACAATTTACCGAAATCCTTCCTGCTGTGGATTAACCTTTGACTAATGGTCCTTGATAGTAATAATTGAGGTCGGCTGGTGTATTGGCTATATATCTTATAAAAGGAAAGGTTAAGGTATCGGCTTTTGGACTAAAGTAACTTTTATACGTGTCCTGTTGAATCCGAAACTATCAGCGATAAATACGGGTCAAAACAATTTTGCAGGACAAGAATCAGTACTTTACCTTATTACAGTAGTTATTACCTCTTTGTCTACATCCCTTCACACTGTTAATACAATGTTTCTGGATGTCGTAAATCTGATTTATTGTGGTGTCCAAGTTTGCGCCATAAGTCTATGATGCAGGTGACCATCGTCCATCCACACCACAGACTGCCTACTTATGTTGCAAACTCCCCGAATTCTGTGACAGGAGATGATTATGTACAGTGCACTGATGCAGTCGAGAGGTGATTGCAACGAGAGACGGTGCAATCAGCATTCAAGATACAGATTCAAATACAGCCACGGAGTGAAGAAGCCGATGCGCAACCACACAGCAAGAACTATGATCTCGAAGTAATATATCTCGCGGCATTTAAATTGTATCGGTTAATTGACCGCTTTTCTCAGAGTCTCGGGCCTAGCTAAGACATGGGATTGCTAGTGAGGAAATGTCATCATTACGACGTAACTGACGTTAAATGCTGCTGATCACAGCGAAGACGTCTTCTACACCTTGTCTCCTTGATGCTGATATACTCCGGTGATTACGACAATCATCAAAGGATCAGTCCGGATCTCATTTCACATTTTGCAGTTTTCCCGCCAGATGCCCTGTTCCTGTAAATCAGACTATAGAAGTCGCGGCAGCTGTGTTAAGTAGGAAATTGTGTACATTGTTCAATTTTCATATTGTTTCAATACTTTTATAGTAAGTCGGTATGATATGACAAATCCATGCATTACGTACTAATATGCCTTAATTAAACAATTCAATTAATATCAATAAATCAAAATTTGTTTATTTTTGTTCAGGGTCTCGAAGAAGGCATGTCTCAAATTACCAAAAAGAGCCTCGATAGCAAGCAAGAATTTGTATGGAATTTCCCACTGGATATAACTTTGAAGAGTACAAGTCCTTACGGATGTATGCCATACTTATAAATTTATTCAGTATTTTTTAAGTCTTTTCAAAACATACCTTAATCGTGGTTTACCCATAAATGCTAATGAATTATACATTTGATTATTATTATTATAATTAGTACATAAATAAATAGATGTTTTTCTATGAAGATCATTCATTTATTTATCTTTATATTCATTTTGCTGTCAGTTCGCTACAGCAGAGAAATGTGTGAAAAAAATCCCTGCCCTCAGGTAAGGCCCGAGCCTCTGACCTCCAGATAGCCAGTTTGGTGCTCTACCAACTGCACTGGAAAAGTAAACTTTTATATTTTTAGGTGTTTAACATCAACATTCAGATGAGTCAAATATACTTTCAATTTTCAACAATTTACTACTCATTTTTACAATTCTACGACGAGAATGACCTCGGCTTTCTACACTTTCCTAAATGCAACGTCGCTTCCGCATCTGCGATATTTACGATTCGGTATCATTCGTTTATGACAAGCGAGGAGTCAATTTATACATATTATGCATTGCATCGATGCATTTACGGCACGGGCGCCACTCCTCGGGGATATTAATTGTGCGTATTAACTACTCATTCAAGCGAGATCACTTGTCTCGTGCACATTCGCCTCGCCTGTTGTGAGACTCCCTCATTCCGTGGGGGAAGGGTTGCTTCTGCATTATGGGATATTGTTTTGCTAACCATTACTTCCGAAAGCCTGCGTATTCGGGGATTGTGTATCTTCGCTGATTAGATTTGATATAAATATTATCATTGAGATAATGCGAATTGATTAGAGCCTGTTTCGGATTTTTTTTAACCAATTGCTCAAAATGATAGAAATTTTTCTATTATTACATGTTAACAGAAATTACAATAAAATTATATTGAGACAATTTGGTTATTCAGTCTGCGCCAGTGGTCCAGTATTTAGAAGCGTGGCCTTTACCGGCAGCAAGAGGTCGCGTCATGTCCGTTTCTCAGGTTAATGCAATTTTATATGTCTGGATCAAACTTGTTAATATCATTCTATGATTGTCTGGACAACCCATCAATCTCATCCTATGATGGCACTAGACACTTTGTCAATATCACTCTACGATGATCCAGACAAGCTGTCAGTTTCATTCTATGATAGTCCAGACAACCGGTTGATTGATCTCATCCTATGATTCTCCAGACAACCTGTCAATTGATCTCATCCTATGATTCTCCAGACAACCTGTCGATTGATCTCATCGTATGATTCTCCAGAATACCTGTTGATTGATCTCATCCTATGATTCTCCAGAAAACCTGTCGATTGATCTCATTCTATGATTCTCCAGAAAACCTGTCGATTGATCTCATCTTATGATTCTCCAGACAACCTGTCGATTGATCTCATCCTATGATTCTCCAGAAAACCTGTTGATTGATCCCATCTTATGATTCTCCAGACAACGTGTCGATTGATCTCATCCTATGATTCTCCAGACAACCTGTTGATTGATCTCATCTTTATGATTCTCCAGACATGTCGATTGATCTCATCCTATGATTCTCCAGATGACCTGTCAATTGATCTCATCCTATGAATCTCCAGACAACCTGTCATTCTCATTTTCATATTGTCCACACAACCTGTTGATCTCATTTTATGATGGTCCAAACAACCTGTCATTCTCATTTTAATATTGTCCACACAACCTGTCGATCTCATCCTATGATTGTTCACACAACCTGTCATTCTCATTTTAATATTGTCCACACAACCTGTTGATCTCATCCTATAATAGGTATTTTATTTATTTATTCAATTTATTTAACAAAAAACACATATAATACAAAACTGGGTATAATGGTCCACACAACCTGTCGATCTCATCCTATGATGGTCCAGACAACCTGTCATTCTTATTTTAATATTGTCCACACAACCTGTTGATCTCATCCTATAATGGTCCACACAACCTGTCGATCTCATCCTATGATGGTCCAGACAACCTGTCGATCTCATCCTATGATTGTCCAGACAACCTGTTATTCTCATTTTAATATTGTCCACACAAGCTGTTGATCTCATCCTATAATGGTCCACACAACCTGTCGATCTCATCCTATGATGGTCCAGACAACCTGTCATACTCATTCTATGATTGTCCCAACAGCCTGTCAATCTCATCCTATGACCATTAGCACATAATGTCCTTCTTATCCCAACTATTATCACTGACGGGCTCCGCAATAAACAAAAACCCAACCTTTTTATATCCGCATTACTCAGCCGTTTAAGAACGATGCGGTGACCATGTGAGCAGTTGAATCATTCACAATTTACTGGACGTTATAATCTCCCAGCTTAACTGGATCAGACATCGGTTATACGCGACCCACCGAGCGTGGTGCTTGTAAATGGATTATCGTCGGCAGTGTGACCGGAATCGTCAATAACTTTTATCTCTGAATGAATCCGTCACCAGAAACTAACGAGGTGTAATTCGTGCATGTAGCGAATAGTGATCATGCGAAAGGATACACAATGTACCGACGTGTGGAGGCTACATTTATCATAATATACATTAAGTAAATTGAAGAGCGGATAAGTCGATGCTGGTAGATATCTCGGTGATCTTACGGGCGGCGTGTTCGTTTGGTTAGTGACAATTTGTTCACACCATCGTGCCATTTATATAATCACGTAATCATTTGAGAACTGTGTGCATGAATCAAAAATGGTAATAATGAAACTTATTGAATGAAAGTTGAACACAAGAAGTAACCAAAGTAACAGTGTTGACTGTTGTATGTATGTATGTATGTATGTAATTATAGGCTAATTACCAAGGTAATCCTTGTCTAGGCCATTCTAGGCCCTTTACAAAGCAAGCCTACATATTGATTAGCCTCATTTATGATGGTTGGGGAAACACCTAGTGTGAAAAACCCACCGAGCCTGGGCAGACAATTTACCTTTTTCCATTCACGCCACTGGTTCTGTAGACGGGCCACATATGTCGCTCACTCCGCTAAGTGTATGATAGTTGATGGTTATTTACAATAGAATGACGACATAGCGACGCATCCAAAGACCATATGAAACATAGCCGCGTCAGAGGGAAAAAGCCCCAACAGTGCGAGGCCTAGCCAACCCCCAACATTGACTGTTACTTTCAATCATATCATATAGTAACTAAGAAAGAGTTGATTAACCAGTGTTAGGAGTAACACGAGATGTTGTAACACAGGGTTGTTACGAAATCCCGTGTTACTCCTAACACTTAGCTGTGTCATTACATTTATCCCTATCCATTATCGTTTATCCCTATCCATTATCATTTGTCCTTTGTCCATTTATGCCACTGATTTCAAATGCCTACAGACAGCATATATATCTCGAAGGAACATTCTTCTAAGTCCGTGATAGTTGATGATTATTTACAACGAGATGACGAGATAGCCAAGAGATAAGCACCATAAAGACCATCCACCGAGCTTCTAAAGCAGTGGGGAATAAGCCCTTACGTAACTACACTGCGAGCCGTACAGAGAACCCATGGGCAAACCCGGATTAAGGTCCTTCTTGCGCGAAAAATGTTTCAGGTGGTGTAAGTTATATACTTACCTAATGATGGTTTGTCAAGGACTCATTAGCTATGGCAGCTCTATAACATGAACCAGCAGGCCACGTGCAAAATTGTAATTTTCTAATGCAATCCTCAATTTTTGCATACGAAGATACTTCATCGGGTGCAACTGGGTGACATATACAGTACATGTGTACTAAAGCTTGTTTCAATTCTTATGTTACCGTAGTTAATCAATTAGGATTTTATGATAATATCACTTATATGTGCCTCTATATGCTGACATAAAACTGTTGCAAATTGTCATTGATTGAATTTGTCATATTCACTGACAACATTTACTGAAAGCTAACAATCACCTTATTTTGCATCCTTATTTTCAAGTACGAGCGAATAATCGATTGTAAAATGTAGCATAAAATAATCACTATTTCTGAAGATGAATATTGTTATGAATGTTTTTCTCATCTATGTTGTACACATGAATATAACAGTCAGCTGGGATCGGCATGTCTAATATATTTATGGTTCTTTATTAATCTGGCCTATGTGGTTAGCATTAGTTAAGCACAATTTATTATGGCAGGGAAGCCCTGTAGGGAAGACTACAGTATCTGGGCAGATGGCTGACTTCAGTCCATTCACATAGCTTCATTTTGCTATTTTCAGCCCATTGGAGCTTATGCTCGGAGATCTTTTTTGAACGGTATTCTGTCCGTCCCTCCGTCCGCCTTTATGTCCGATATTAACATTTTCTTAAAAAAATCTCATAAACCATTCATCGTAGAGCTTTGCCATGTTGCAGATATTCTCCTAAGGTTGGTCCCCTTTATATTTGTTCAGCATATCATCATCAGACCATGGGGAAGTAATTTCTGGTGATGTTTGTATTTCTACTTTGAACATCTTCTCAAGAACCACTTGTCGCAGAGCTCTCCAATTTTGCTGATATTGTCCTTGGATTGGTCTTTTTAGATTAGTTAAGCATATCATATCACCAGGCCAAGGGGAGGCCAATGTTTGTAATTTTACTTAAAGGATTTTTTTCAGCACACTTATATTTTCCAAATGCTTTTCATGTTCCAGAAGTGTGCTTTTTGGCCCTTTGTTTTATCATCTGAATGAGTGTTTTGCGGACTGCTGGTCCTGTTCTTTTAATATCTGAGTGTTTGTAGGCCACTTTGGTCTTTTTCGTATCCAAATGAGTGTTTTGAAACCTTTTGGTTTTAATATATGAATGTCTGGAGGCCTATTTGGCCTTTTGATCTTTGCTTTTTTCACTTTTTGTTTTTATAGTTTTTATTTATTTTTTTTACATGAGTAAATGTATTTGATAGTGACAGTTGATCTCTAATTACCATAAATAAGCTATCTTTGAACTTTGTATCACTATATAGTATAATTTGTCAATTCATAGCCTGTATTCTAAAAGTGGGAGTAGAGTGTTCAGTATGTAACGTAACTATATTATGTGCATCTTATATGTATAGTAGGGTGGTGTGCATGTATCATGTAGCAGGTATCATTCAAATGTAAAGCATTCATTACACAATTTAGTAGACATCCTAGTAAAAGATTTTGGGAGCGGAATGTAATTTTAATTGCAAAAATTTTTGGCTTCATGAGTTAATAAGGAAATCACGACTTTGTGGATTATTCCATTGAGGCTACTTATCTTATGGGAAGTTCTATGAAGGTTCTCTAAGGACTTTGATTAGCAGACATGAATTGTCAATAAATTGGATGAAGAATTCTTATGCCAGAACTGGAAATATTCAATAAAGTGACATTTCTTGATACTATTTAGGAATTGTATTTAATTTGTTATTGTAGCTGAAATTTGTCAAAATTAGTGTTGATACAGATGCTGATATTGTATAATTGACTTCATACGGATATAAGTTTGCTCATGATGATAAGCATTGATGTTAACTAATAATTGAAACTCCAATATAAAATGATTTCTGCGTGTTATTGGCGATAATGATCTTAATTTTACAAGTATCATCGGCACGCTATTATTCACTTTGTAGAATTGTCTCGAATAGAAATTATGCAAATTGAATAATTTCTTTCAAAGTTCTCACATAACTGCTTTAGCTTTAAGTAATGCTCAGATTCCACATATATCTCAGCATCAATATATCCATATTAAATCAAATAAAAGTCAATGAATATAGCATAGGCTACTATTTTTTATACAATAATAACAAATACACGTTACATTTAGTGATCATATAATAATTTTCGATAATGTTTTCCCTTTATGGTTTATCTCTTCGTGTTATTTCAACAATCCAGGATGACTCAGTTTTGTCTGATAATTTATAAATTTCTTGCACTCCCACATGTTGATCAATTTCATTCGATAAGCCTGAAGAAGCATATTACATATATGCGAAGGCTTATTTACGAATAAATTCAATTAGTCTCAAAAGGTGTTACCTCATTTTTTCTCTTACTTTTCAAAGACTAATACGGCTACCTATATTAAACAATTACAAAGTATGTTGTGAGATTAATACACCTGTTCACTGGTAATTCATTTAATCTAATTTGTTATTCAGTCAATTGTTAAATTGTTTCATATCTCACACAATTTAGCCCTATTTCTGAATGTTTTAATTTTTTTATGGTCCAGAAGTGTTTTTCTAGCCTCTAGTATGGCCTCTTGTTTTAATATCCGAATAAGTGTTTGGGGGCATGTATTTTTGTTTTAATATCCGAATGAGTGTTTTGAGACCTGTTTTACCTGATGTTTGATTATTGAAATGAGTGGTTTGAGGCCCGTTTGGCCTCTTGTTTCAGTATCCAAGTATCTGGAGGCCTTATTGACTGTTTTGTTTATTCCTTGCTTTTTTAGTCTGTTTTCTTGGTTCTTCACTTATTTTGCCACAGTTGTTTTTCTTCAGTTTTCATTTATATTCACGCATCTTACATGCTTTTTTCTTTTTTTGTATTTCTCATTAACTTTTTTTCGAATAGTCAGATAAGAGTCTCGGGGCCTCTTTGGCTTCTTGTTTTGAAATAGGTAGTGGTACATGAATTCTTGGAAGGAAATAGTGACGGCATTTCATGTCATTTAAACGCTCGCCATTGTCAGGATGTAACTTAACTAATTTGTGTCTAGTTATTTAGCAACAAATTGGCTGATTACGAATGTAATCTTTGTGTTGGCATTTCCTGGCCCTTTACGCTGCTAGCCTTTGAGGTTAACATTAAGAGGTCAACAAACTCGACTGTTGTCTTTACTAGAGCTATGTGAGCTTGTATTCAATTCACCAAGACAGATTGTAACGCATGGGACTCGTATGATGCACCCGTTATTACACTTAAATGTTATGCTACCGAACACTCCAACCATGCTGGGACCCAACGTCTTCCTTCAAATTTTTGTAAAATTTGTTTTGAATGGTTTTGAAAAGTCTAGAATGGATATAAATTAGTTGTTATGAATAAGAACTAGTGTAAAGGTAACGACAGTAGGATCAACGTAAGGGTGAGGGCAAGGACTTCACAATAATTACAAATCTAATGATCGTGCGGAACACTACACCGACCTCGGGACCCATTAAAGAGCCTACCTTCTACAGATATCTTCGTTTTAATGCAATCAGGGATGCTACCAAAATAAGCCGTCTTCTGTATTTAGAGCTAGAGAAGGTCGTATTTCATTAATTCAGACAAGAAACTCGTTCATAGGATGCCCGCAACAAAACGCTTCATTCAGCGAGCAACTATGTTACACTATCACATTAGCGATTTATCACGGGAATCCAATTGATTTTAGCCCACTGTCAATATAGCCAGTCTTAGGTGAATGCGGTTAGTATCTAAGAGTCATCGTACATTTCACCTACCTAACATTTTAATTAAAGTTACAGTACATCGACATCTGTCTTAATACTATATTGATAAGCTGCGCTATACAAATATCTGATCTTACTATTATTATTATTATTATCGTCATTGTCGTCGACTCTTATGCACCACAAGTATCGGCCAATAAGCTGCTCTCAGGTGCGGTTTACAAAGAATTTTTATGGCAGCTAATCAGGGCATAAACAATGCATACTCAGCGCATATGCAAAAAGATTCTTCCTTCCTATTAGAATGACCCATGGGTCATGTGGTCGGTAGTACCTAATCCTGTAGTTGGGTAATTAATAATCTATTACAGATTTATAATTTTATGTTTTACCCGACAATTCTCATCCCTCTTTTACGGCCTTCTCACATGATTTAAAGCACTTTTAAATGGAATGGCACAGCCAGTCATAGCCTGTCTTCATTTCTCCATTCATGTTTCAGTATTTTCCGAATGAGCCATTTTGTGTAGACCCAATTCTACTGCTGACACTGCATCTTGCAGCCCAAATATACTAAATACAGCTCGTCACGTAATTATATAGGTTATACGCAGTCCTCAAGTCCATACACTCTGTTGACACTGTTTGAAAAATCGGCTATATCAGCATTATCCGTCAAATCAGTCGAAATCTTGCTCCTAAATAATTACTAGTGATGAAGACAACTGACATAGTGAAAGTACTAAATTTCATGATATTTTTAATTTCACGATAATTTTAATGTTACTGTGTAAAAAATAAAAATCCTTAATATTTACGAAATAGAAAAAATTAGACGACATTACAATCACACGAGTTAGAATTGAAAAGAGAGTTTGTTTTTGTGATTAAAAATTTTTTATTTATTACTTTTAGGCTACGTATATAACATAAAGGATAGCGATTGCCGATGCACAGGCAATGTTATGTAAACTTTTGTCTCCAATCATTAGCAGCTCGTTGAGATGCCCAACGAAAAACTCAATATTCTATTTCAGTTCGCAAGGACCTTCAAAATAGTTGAGGCCAAATTGAAAATGTCCATCGGAACTAAATGGAACAGCTGCGATAACTTTGTTTTTAATATGCTTATAAAAAATCCAAATGTATTGCGGCTAGTTATGGCCCGTGTTAGTTGCCGCTATTGGACTAAGAAAAACTTCATTGGGATAATTCCACATAAAAGTTTTTATTGTACAGAAATGGCTGCGTTAACCCAACATCACCTTAATATATTTCGCTTTACTAAGAGTTTTGGGATTAATAATTTGGTGACAGTCGCGTTAAGCAGATGAAAAGTCATCTGAGACTTAATACAATGAAAAGTCAAGTATTTCCTAGACCAGAACAACAAAATCTCATACTTGCGTAACTGTTGTGACATTTATAATCACTAAACTAAAAGGCATTGCTTTAGTGCAACTTTATTAATGATAGTAAATGTCAGCCGCACTTACAATATTGTCTCACTAGACCGTTAAGAAATTCTACAACAATCCACTTCACGAAGAATTTTTCTAAATATTCAGACATGAAAAACTTGCTCATTTCCTTTAGTGGAAGTCACAGAAAAAAAACCCAGTTTCATGCGGATTTGAACTCGCAACCTTACGTATGAAGGGCCATTCTTCTAACTACTCGCACAAATGAAATTTGCATCTTTCCCAATCTGAAGACGCATACTGTCCCATTGTTTGCTTATTTCCTTCAGAGCGGATTTCGGCTACAAAAAATTCAATGCAAATAATAAGTTTTAATGGTCTATGACTATAATGTAATTACTTAAATTATATAAAATTAACATTTAACAATATACAGGAAATACAGATGAATGTTAAATACAGTCAAACTTCTATTTAGCGGCCACTCACGGGCATCACGAAAAAGTGGCCGTTAATACAGGTGGCCGTTTAAACCAGGTTTGACATTTTGACTAGTGTACATGTCAGGAGGAATTTGAAGTGACCGTTACGATAGGTGCCCGCTTAATACAGGTGGCCGTTCGGGCAGGTTTGACTGTACAATTTTGTACATTTACAGTGAGTACAAAATAGATAACATTTGTCGAATGTCGGCCGGGAGTGCATCGAAAAGACAGGGCGTTTTGTACGAAGGACTGCGAGTGTGAGGGCAGAAGATGAGCGGGTTGAATGCACAGACGTGTTGATTGAGATTCTCGAGGATAGATAAGGAGATCCATGCCATGGATAGATTTTTAAGTAAGGAGAAGGATGTTGAAGGTTATACGGGACGTGACAGGTAGCCAGTGGAGTGAGTGGAGAACTGGAGTGATGGAAGAGCAACAAATGGTCGAGCAGCACTGTTCTGTAATTTTTGGAATCAAGAGAGTTCAGTGGAAAGCAGATTTACATGTAGTGAATTACAGTTGTCGATTTTGCTGATGATAAAAGCATGTACTAACGTTTCACACAGTTCAGGTTTCAAGTACTGAGAGATGGATCGAATGTAGCGTAAATATAAATACGTATAGCCAGATGGGAGAGTTTTGGATATCTGTTCATGTAGGTTCATATGAGTGTAAAATATTATGCCAATGTTGCAAACGTGGTCAGAGGGTTTTATGGTTGAGCATTTAATGGTGATGGAGATGTCTGGACTAGCAAAAATGTAAAAAATGCAACATACACATTATACATAAACTTTGTAGATAAACAATACAAATATCGCAATAGTTTTCTAATGTCAACGGAAAGTATTTCACCATAATATTTATTTTGTGCCAAATGTATTACGAAACTGAAAGAAATATTTTGTTTCGTATATTTATGCCCTAATAACCATACAAACACACGTAATTCCAGTCTCATACAGGGCAGATGCGGCCTACAGAATGAATTATTTTGATTTACCTAAGAGCTTAAACATAAATATAAAATATGTATAAAATAATATACACAATGATAATGCTATTACAATATATTCCCCACGACGAATACTGTACTTAATGTTATTTATCGCTGCCATATTAAACATTTATATAGTGAATGCTTAGGCAACGCAGTCTGATAAATTAATCGTCTGAAAGTGTATTCTGTCCTAATACCCTAATCCTCTCTAATGAAGCGCTCGTCTCGTATGAGCGAATTTACACTCGCTATTCTCCCGGGTACATTTAGTATTATTTCAGTCGGGAAATAACGCAGCTCCATCCACTCGATTGCGAGCGCTAACATTTCTCTGCGTATTAGTCCTGACAAAGTAGTCCGAACAGGCGGATTCAGAGATGTCCAAGGATATATTGGACATTGTAAACATAAATTTGTGGAGTGTCTTTGATTGTCATGTATTGGAAGGGCACTAGAAATCAAATAGAATTCCATTCCATTTTATTTAACGGTGGTGTTAGGCTATGATTTAACTTATATGTATATTTTATTGTGTTATGCAATAAGATTAGTTATCACACGAAATGTATATAGGCGCTTGAGAGATATACTGGTTATTAGGGGGCCCCCAAAACAAATGGATTATTATTATTATATTTGTTCGTACTAAAACCATACGGCATGCATGTCATATCATGGTCGCAACATAATTAGCAAGCTATATACTGTAACCTATCTGGATGCAAGATTTGCTGATATTCTGCTGATGGTTTAACCTGCATGGTAAAAAAGTAAAGGAAGAAGACTAATTTATGGACTGCAAGTACCGGCCAATAAAAGCTTTCAAGTACAGTTTACATTGAATGTTTATGGCAGCTATTGAAGACAGATACAATATCTTTGGCACTCACGTATCTCCTGTCAAAGGTGATATCAAACATCTACCCATGTAAGAGACTGGTTTACTCCAGCAATAGAGACTCATTACTCTCTGAGGATTATTTCAGAAAAGCCAATCAGTGGGTGGTTTGGAACCCCATCTTTACATTTAGTCTTGTCCACTTACCACTCAACTACCAGATCAACTGCTGTTTCTTCACCTTGGTTTTGGTTTTACTCTACACATAATTATGCGATTATCGAAGTACTAATCAAATATACTTGAAACAAAAATATATGTTCCCTTTGAACTATTTTTTTTGCCACGCTTTCAAATGCGTCTCGCAAAAAAAATACACTTTTACGGCGTTGCTTATCAAATTAAACAGTGTGTTTACAGCAGTTCTGCTTTTATGAGGCATCACCATTCTGCTAAAAGCGGCGTTATATTAGAATTATATACCTAGAGTCTTATCTGATGAGAGAATTGTGCGAGTTAAAATCTGTTTTAGTCATTAAATGAAATAGATACACTATATAGTACCATTTTATGATGAATTTATCCCGTGTTAGATGCTGATCAGGGCCTGTGATGATAGTCATTGATGATTATTCTGTGATATTGTTTTATGTTTTGGGTACAAGTGTTGAGTCGCTTAATTCGCTCCACGCTTTTTCAATTGATATCTACTAACATCTTTCTCACTTGTTTGAGCAAACAGTTTTTTCATTCTCATTGTCATCAAACACATTTTCGTGGATTTTTATATCTGCCCATAGTCCTCATAGATATGTTGAGATTTAGTTATGTCTACATTTACAGCTTTTGGCTTCATCGCTGATTCTTAGCTCACCTGAGTAAATGCTACAGTGAGCTATCCATATCGAGCATTGTCCGTCTAACCCCCAGTTAGGTATAAATAGGCGGATCACGGAAGTAATCGTTGTTTACACCATTCCGGACTCCACAATGCTAGTTTATGTGGTCAACACGATACCCGGATTACCCTCAGTTATAAGAGGTTGAGTGAAATCCCACCAAGTCTGAACAGACAATTCACCTTCATCCATTCATGTCATTGGTTCCAAACTCCTACAGACAGTCTAAATATGTTGCACATCCGCTAAGTCTGTGATAGTTTGAGGATTTTCTATGAAATGATGAGATATCTGAGAGGTAAGCTAGAGAGGTAAGCTAGAGAGGTAAGCTGGACAGGTAAGCTAGAGAGGTAAGCTGGAGAGGTAAGCTGGAGAGGTAAGCTGGAGAGGTAAGCTGGAGAGGTAAGCTAGAGAGGTAAACCAGAGAGGTAAGCTGGAGAGGTAAGCTGGGACGGTAAGATGAAGTGAGGTAAACTTCATGGAGACCATGCAGAGAGCATTTGAAATACAGCCACTTCAGAGGGAAGAAGTCCATAACCACATCCCAAGGGCTACTCCGGTGTGTATCCATCTACCCTTATATCATCGTATCCTTCCATCCATCTATCTGTCCGTCCATCTGTCCGTCCATCCGTCTGTCCATCCATCCATCCATCCAGTGATCTGTTGCCACAGAGTATGAACCGAAGGTTTATTTTAGTGTGGAATAGCTGCTAGTGATAGTTTTATTAGTTAATGCGAATTTTGTTTTTGAAAATTGCTTGAGTAGCTTGTCATTTGATAGTTCACGAGTCATTGGTATTAGGCAGCTCGGTGGCAAGGCCAACAAGCCCATCATAATTTTCTAGTGTATATTGTGGAGTATTGTGCAATTAAGTTTCACTGGAACACCTGGTGTAAAGTACTCCGCCCAAGACTATAATTCAAAAACATAAACACTATTGCTTGATTCAAACTCTTTACCTTAGTTCATACAGCTGCGCCAAAGCAACTAACTTTCCCAATTCATTTTATAGTGTAGCAGGCTTTATCATCGCTAGCAGGGTATAAACTCTAAATACTACTGTGTTGTCAGAATGGGTGCCAAATATCAAAATACGCAGAAGAGTCTGCTGCCCCCTGTATCTCAGTTGAGCTCCATGCCAGTCACTTAGAGGTTGTGGGTTCGAGTCACGCTAAAGGTATAAAGGTTTTTCCTGTGAATGTCTCCCCAGTTCCTCATTTCTGTGTGCATACCACCCAGTTTTAACCCTCCTTCTTCAATGGTTTGCGGGGGTTCACTGGTTCCTTGTGTTATCATTCTGACTATTATAAACCTGGTCTATTTACCGACTATATAAGATCTGTGAAAATCTTAGTAGCAGGAAATCCATGTGGCCTAGATTCTTACCAATTGTCTTACATGAATCTCCCTATGGGATAGTCTTGTTTGTGATGTTTAAGGGTGACCCCCTCGTCTCTTTTTGTCAGGTCTCCTCTCTTGTTTTCGGGTTGCTGATGTGCTTCCAGAGCTCTTAATCCTCTCATTATCTGGGAGAGCAGAGATGATCTTAGACTAAACTCAAGAACCACCACAGTCCTTAGGACCATCAGGACAATTATTTTTAAGGACCCAAATACGCCGACCATCTCAAAATGACTTAAAAATGACTGAGCAACTGAGACACATCAGCTTAACATTAAAAAAAACTGATAAACATGCAAAACCAATCTATATGCTTTCTACTTACTTCACATGGTTATTAGTTAGGTCAGTCTCATAGGGCTAACAATGGCCCACGCAGCGAACCATTGGTTCAACCTATACATACATACATTATCAACCTGACTGAAGGTTAACAGATAACAATAAGTTTGATGAGTTGTAGTACCGTATAATACGTATAATACGTACCTATTGTTATCAGCCAGTTGCCAAGTTCCGTAATTACTCCTGTATTTAGCAGATACACAGCATGTGCTATTGCCATGTCAGATGCGGTTAGAACTAATTTATTACCATGTCATTGCAAACCAGTTGTTTTTGATGCATGCCATCTCATATTAACTATTACCTGCCCTTTGGAGAGGTAATAAACCTTTGTACAGAAATATTTCGTTGGAAGCTCGTTATTGACAGTAATTGCATCCTTGTCTCGTAGTTCACCGTTTCATTAATTTTTCGTACTATACAGCGAAGTTCTTGCCATTAATTTACAATGATAGCCGTGTTCCAACGATTGGGTAAATATTATTGGTATATCAAGAGATTGTACTCATCTGGCGACCCGCCTTTGAATTCCTATTATGTCTGACATCGCAATCTGCCAAATACTACACCGGAACGAAATTAAAAATGTCAATTGTACTAAGTATCTTGGTGGTAGTGGTATTAAATTAAATTGGGAACAACACATTAAGTGTTAAAAGGTGGAATGATATCAAAATTAATATAAAACATGTGCCTAAAATTTCTTATTGAAAAAGGTCTAAAAAGTGGAATGATTCAAATTTAAGACAATGCATGAACAGTAACAATAAATGTATATGATAGCTTCACTATACAGGTTGATTCATAATTATGTATCCACTTTTGTAATGAGAAATTACATTACTATCAATGTCGCATATATGGTGTAGGTAAGTACGTATGTTTTATTACGTCACGTTCTTACTATAGTCCTACAACATTTCTCATTGTTTCTCGATGTGCGCCTCAATGCAGCTATGCAGGTGATTCTCGCTCTCAGTGTACACATTGTGCTACATCTCGAGTGTTACTGCAGCCACACACTCCACTATTCACTGCATCAGGTGCCCTATATCATGTGGTTTTGGGGCATAAACTCAATTTTTTATGAATCCCCACAAAAAGAAGAAGAGGGGTGAGGTCAGGGGAGCAGGCTGGCCAAGGTAGTGGTCCTCCGCAACCGATCCAATTCACCCCAAAGGTCTCAGTTAGCCAATCCTGTACGCAAATTGCACAGTGCGTGGGAGCACCATCCTGTTGGTAGACCAGAGTCTCTTTGTCCATACCATTCACCAGTAGATCCGCTATGAAGAACTGCTGCAGAATGTCCCGATAGTCGTCAGCGTTAATAGTTTTATTTTTTTATTTTTACGTGTTGGGGCGACTGCGTTAAACCTTTGCACCTACCACCATTTTGTCACGTGTACAGATCCATCAAAAACCTTATCAAACTCGCAATAAACCGCCGCTTTTCATCGCCTAGCCTCACCATCTTGAAGCGTACTAACAACGTGACGTAATAAAACATGCCTACTTGCCTACACTATATGTGAGGTTCATACTAATATATCTCATTACAAAAGTGGGTATATATTTATGATTCACCTGTATATTGGTATGAAATGTTCTACCTAATTTCATCGTGTCATTGGATTGGCATCCTGTAACATATTTACATACCATTCACATACCATTATGTATACGCTATGCATACATACTTGTAAATATTCATATAATTTGTAATTTGTTGATTAAAATATACTAACTACGTAAGTGGGATTATATCTATACAAGATGGAAAAAATCATTTGAACTTTTAAAACTTAGTGTAAGCCTGTAATCAATACAGCAACTACTAAGTCGATGCCATTACTCTATTATATATAAAGTGTTATGTTAAGTTATCGTGGCTTGAATTTAAGCCTACCTTATCCCTCAAATGAGCCTCAAGGCCAGTCGTGTATTGCGTTCATTTCGCAGTATTATTACTCATTATTTCATATTGTAGGGCCACAGTTGGTGGTGCACTGTTACGGGCCGGACGCATTTGGCACAGAAGTGGCACGTGGTTATGGAATGTGTCATGTACCAACAGTTCCAGGACGGTGAGTTTTTCAATCTATTTACCAGCTTCAGCTTCAAATACTTAGGAAAGTATTGAAATATGAATAATTTAGAAGTGGTCAAATGCATGTTTTGTGATGTGACATGCCTGAATTTTTGACGCTCAACTTCAGTTTTTAAGGGAATAATAGACCTACTTCAAAATACCGTTTGAAAGTATTTAATAATCAGCAATTTTCAAGAATGTTTGAATCTAAATACTTATATTTGACAAATCAATTTCTCATTTACAAATACACCAATTTCCCAGCATGTTTAAATCTACATATATCTATTTGACATATCAAATTCACTCTCTCATTTACAAGTACAATTTCCTAGAGTGTTTAAATCTAAATGCAGATTTTTGACATATCAATTTCTCGGATTTATTTAGAATTTTAGATACGCATGTATTTAGACCCAATCCAACTATATACAAATGGCATGGAATGGAAATTTTGCCGGTTTCCATCCAACTGATGAGGTGCAACTAGTCTCTACAATTCTCGCCAGAATTCCAGTCCCGGGTTTGCGAGATTGAAACTTTCCCATAGATCGAGATCTTGCGAGATATTCCGGAATCTATATTGTACTTTCCAAGTGTATTCTACAATTTGTTTGAGGCAGTCTTAGGTTTTAGGCAACTAACTTGTCCAGTTAGTACCTGAAACATCAAGCAATCTGCGTACTATTGAGTAATCTTTTTAAATGTTAAAGACCATCCTAATCTTATTTCAAATTCATAGCATTGTTTCCCTTGTTTCTGAACTCAGATGTTTTACTATGTTTTACTATCATTGTATCAATTATCACCATGACTGGCAAATAATTATAATCGAGTAAGTTTAACCATCCAGTCACTCTGTACTATTATGACATTTAGGTCTAAATTAAAAGCTTTTTTATTTAATAGAGCATACTACAATTATACTGTTCAACAGGAGTTTATATTTATCATTTTAGAACATCTTCCAATTTTAATTTGTTTTATCATTTTACCTTTCTGCAGTATACATTTTATACTAGGGTATTTTAACATAGTTATATCCCTGTAAAGCGCAGTCGAATGTCCATGAGACTGAGCACTGCGCTATATAAAGGATCACATTACCTTACATTCAGCTAAATAATCCAACATTCAGTATTCAAACAAAGTCAAATGGAAGTCAAATAAAATAATACGTCGAACTCTATTTACTAACTGCAGACTGGCGACAGTATTAAATTCTCTATTTTCCTGTGATATGGAAATTTTTAATGTATATTGATGATGATAATCTGATCTCGATATCAAGCCACAATCCCAGGATTACAATATCGTGATTATTGGCCGGGATTCATGATCCCGGGATTTTGAAATTCTGGTATTGGAAACCCTAGGCGCAACACTAGAGATAGCCGAGTGTTCAGAGAAATGAGTAGGACAGAAGAGAGAACCCATAGGACCAGGAGAATGCATAAATCTTTGGATGTACTCTTTTGTAATAAAAGTCGTAAAGCATAGCAAAGGTAATACGAGTTCTTTTGAATATGCTAACTGCAAGAATGTAATACTATATGGCGCCCGTTTGAATGCCTAGTCAAATGCGAAGGTAGAAAAATCAAGTCGTGATGGGTACAAATATATAGTCAGTCGTAAATATTTTGTGATCAGAGACATAGCTATAACTTACCCTTGATATTTTTTATGGGGTTTCATGAATATCGAGGGTGGGGAAAACGTGGGCGTTGACCTAATCGAGTAAATATCTAACTTACACGTGGTCTCTGGGTTCATTACCATGGGCGGAAACTGATAACCATGTGGTTAATGATCAACCACAGTTGCTTAAGAATAGGCTGATTACTATTTTAATCGTTGTGGAGGCACTTCCTTGCCCTTCACTAGGCAAGCCTAAAGATAATCTGTTTGAAAATTAAGAGATCGCAACATGTAATCTGTTTGAAAATAAAGAGATTGTAACAAATAATCTGTATCAAAATGAAGGGATCGGAGAAGATATTTTTAATAATGAAGAGATCGCAACAGGTAATCTGTTTGAAAATGAAGCGATTGCAATAAATAATCGAGATATTTTTAATAATGAAGAGATCGGATGTGTTTTTTTTGTATTGATTGCTGTATCAACTTAGTGAAACAGCGAAACTAAAAATTAAATTAGACATTTATATCCCGCTTTTTAAAGCCCATTGCCCAGTTTTGCAAATGACAGTTTGCGAAGTCTTACAGGAGATTGGTAGCTCTATAACAGGCGCCGGTAAGCCACTCAGAAATTTTATTTCCCAGTGCATATTAATTTGCGTTGCCACAAAGAAATTTCACCGGTACTTATTTATGGCTAAGTCTACCAGAGCAATCGGTATAAAGTACTTTACCCTTTGCCCGGATTCGAACCATTCACCTCCTGATTCGCAGGCCAGCGCTATACGACTGAGTTATCCCATTCTCCTGCTGTTAACCTTCATCAAACAATGTCAGTGTACATGTAGCACATTTATGGCTTTATGGCGTGTAGTAAAGATGCTGCATTGATATTTTTTATAACATAAAAACACCATAACTAAAGTAATTGATGCATCAATTTAGATGCTGTACATTTATTGCACATAGTAAAGATGTCGCATTGATATTTCTTATAATGTAAACGCACCATCACTAAAGTAATTGATGCCTCTATGGATACACTGTCATGCTCAAAATCTTTATTTACTGCCGAGCAATCTCAGTTGCCATCTTGTTTATATGACACTTAGTTTCATTCGTATCATATTAACTTGCCAGCGTTAGGTTGTAAAGTTTTCTGGAATTACCATTCCCTGCCTCTGGTGTAGACCTTGGCATTTTGTATATCTACGAGCTATGGGGCTGTAATAAAGTTATGCCCATTTTAGTGTTACTCCACTAATTGGAAGGACACATTTCACGACTATTTCAGTAACTAGTCAAGATGGTAATGGAATTGGTAAATAATAACAGTATATAAGTAAGTCCTCTTATACTGCTCTTAATTTAGTCATGTCAGATTATGTACATCATTTTGCAATATTTTGGATTAATTTAATGGAATATACTGTGTCTATTATGGGAAAATGTGCAAAAAAATTTAGCATTTTGCGCAAATCTCATCTGAAACTCACCCAATCCAACGTATGTTTAGGCCCATGAGTCTTCTTCATGTTACTACAATATCAACTTTCTTACATTCTTGTTCAAGGTGATAGATCTTGCATCAAAATGGTTGACGCTATGTACAATTTTCATATCAACACATCGCTCTATTAATCGATTGTGGATATATGGACATCTAGTTATTTTGCATTTGTCCCAGTTCTTATTATTTACAGTCAGTTAAAGTTTTGTTATTACAGTCATTCGAGGTCTTTTTATTGACTGTCGTTTGTGGTCTTATTATTTACAGTCATTCAAGGTCTTATTTTTTACTGACATTAGATGTCTTATTATTTACTGTCGATTGTGGTCTTATTATTTACAATCATTCATGGTTTTATTATTTACTGTTATTCGCGGTTGCATTATTCCCATTGATATAAGCCCTCAGTATTGAAATTACGAACTCAAAATGAAATAAAATGAAATTCATGGTAGTTGTTGTAGACACTTTAGGAGTAAAAACTTAATACGCTACATAGGGTCAAGTACACTACCTTGCCGGATGCCATAAAGTAGGGGTATGTGGTCTGATGTTTTTGATCTTCGAGACGGTCTTTGATCCAGGCGAGAGCAAAGTGAGATGAGATAATCTGAGGGGAAAGTTGATTGTAACAAGGGTTGTCCTGAGGTCGAGAAGGACCGGAATATCAAAATTTCCATTATCGAGATGTTGTCTGGCACTTCGCTGATACCAAGGAGAAAGTTTTTGAAAATTTTGTTTGTATGCAAATAGTCGAGGTGAGAGTTGCCTGTGAGGTCGCGTGTGTGTTAGCGGTAGGCTTTGAAATTTTGATATACAAATGAGATTAGAAACTGATCGATAAATAGTCAGAATGTTGGGTTGCAATTAAGAATGAACTTTTTGTGTAGCGGCCTGATAATAGTTATATTCATAGTGTGAAGGAATGAGCAGCTGCAGAAGGAAATGTCGATTAATCGCACCAAATACATCGGAAGAACAGGAAAGCCAAATTTAATTATGCGTTTGGGAATAGATTCGGCAGAACTCGATTCACGGTGATTTTTGGGTCTTCCTGAATGATTTCGTTGTTCTCAACCAGTGAGCCCGAGGAGAATTCATATAGAGTACAGGCAGGTGGCGAGTCAACATGTGTCTTAGTGAATGAAGAGAAGTTTATTGTATTGACTTCATGTATGAGATTTTCACTTTTTGCCTATCAGTCTGAGTCTTGAGTTTGTAAATTTTTCAAGTTGTTCCGTTTCAGAAATGTTAAAGGGGTCGCCAACGTGGTTTCTTTCCAGCGTTTCAGGAATGGTGTTTGTGAAAAACGTTGCGAGAATCGGGTTTATTTGTCATCTAAAAAGGTCTTAAAGAGTAATTTTTGAGGTGATTGAGCCTTAGAGATTGACTGCAGTTGTCCGCCCATCATTATTCTCAGTAATCCAAGCCTCTAATAATCGCGGTGACGGCCTCGCATCGCACTGCTTTTTGCGTGATCGTCCGCAGATAATTAATCGATTTTGAACACGGTGCAAATCTCATCGCTACGTTGAGAGCAGTACGCAGAAAGAGATACAAAATAAAAAAGTAGACCCTAATGAATATAATAGATCGTAGATCAAGCGAAATCCACCCGAGCGCGAGATTTTGTATACGGATGCGCTATTGTCTCCAATTAATTTATTATTGAAGGGCGCATCAACACATTGTGCATATCTCGGCATTAGTATTTGTTTGTCGATGCTCAATGATAATTAATTGTTTCTATCAGACTAATGCGATGTCCGTAGCTATGTAATTGAATATTCAACCCTATATTAATATGTTATATATTATTCATATAGGGATGTCGCATCGGCCCATTCGAATAATAGGAATTTCACTTTATGGCGATATTTTTACATATCGATATTGACTTACGTGATCTATTTTGGTTCACCATGTGGCTGTCTGTATTGGTTACTAATGGTAACTCATGGTCATTTCGTGGCACTAGAAAAAATTTCCGGTTTGTGCTGATTCAATCTCGGTGTATATATCTCGCGTGTAAAGCCACGTTTCTCACCGCTGCAGCCATGTATGAATGCATTAAAACATTGGCAAACGATGCCTGTAATGCAGTAAAAGCCACTTTCTAACCCGACAATAGTCATGAGTGTATGTGTATGTATGTATTTATAGGCTGATTACCGAAGTAATGGTTGTGATAGGCCATCATAGGCCCTTTTACAATGCTAGCCTATTAATGTAGTTAACACAACAATCTGATTAGCCTCACTTATATGGGGCGGGGGAAAAACACCTTATGCGAAAAACCCACCAAGTCTGGACAGACAATTGACCTTTTTTGCTTCACGCCACTGGTCCTAAATGTCGACATACAAACTACATATGTTGTACACTCCGCTAAGTCTATGATAGGTCCATATTTATTCACAATGAGATGACGACGTAGCAGGGAGGTAAGCGACATAGAGAACACATATAGAGCATCTGAAGCACAGCAAACGTCAGAGGGAAAAGCCCCAACAGAACCACACTTCAATGGCTACCCAGACCTCTAAGGGCAATGGGGTTTAAGGCGTTTTCAGCCCGAAAAACACCACAGTTGGTATACTGGTCAGCGCGGGTTTTGAACCTGGGACCCCTGGATTCAAAGTCAAACTTTCTACCCCCTCCCCCCCCCCCGAGTCGTGACTGTATACTAACTAATACTGTTGGCACCAATTTAGTAGTGGCTTTTTACAAATGACACATTTGTCAATAACTTTGACACACGCCAGTAACTTTCATGGCAGTCTGCTTATCCCACATACGGACTGAGTTGCTTAACTACCAGCTCCGTAGCCGCGCTAATCAAAGTGTCTTGTCGACCTTGGTCGAGGCTCTTGGTTGAAGCTGTGTGATGTCATTTTCACGTTCATTACCTTTAATCTAGCTAATACCATGAGCCGGCGTCATGCTCTCACCTTTGGGAGCGACGTGAACTCCTTCGCTTCTTCTGGATGATGATAGATAATTTTCGAGTTGTCAAGTTTCCGTCGTAAATACATGTGAAATTCCGCAAATTGAAAGAAAAAAATAACACCAATTAAAACACTGAGTGATTCTGCCTTGTTATACACACATTTGTTGTCAATGTCTGCTTTGGCACCTGAAATAGACGAAGTCGTCAATAGACATGTCACATGCGGTGTTTACAGCTGTTATTCAGCTGATGAAAATTGCTCACAGTGTCCTGATGTTTTACAGTCACATAAAACGTGTGACTACTTGCAGGGAGAATGGAGGTCATAAAATTAATAAGACGCGAAAATGTAGGATTTTAGTGCTACTATATTAGCAGTAACAAACGTCACACAGTATTGCTACATTATACTGTGAAATAAATAAAAAACGCTTAAATGTGAAGTTTTGTTTCGTTCTTTAACCTTAGGAAGCACTTGCCGATATGTGATCGTAATAAGGGTAGCCAATGTGGTTCTATGAATGGCTGAAGAGAAATTCACAGAAAAAACCTATACATCTTATGGGACTTAAACCCATGACTTCCAGATAACCTGTCTGGTGCTCTCCCAACCGAGCTACAGGGTTAAGCCTTTATGTGTGCATTTAGGTATTTAACATTAACCCTTACCACACTGGCGTCTATATATCACATTACTATTACAATACAATTATGTGACAACAGAGTGCTAACGGTTAATATGTCCCATCAGAGGTATAGGTTTTTTCTGTGCGTTCCTCTCCATCTTAGCTAAAAGTTGTATTTGAATAGATTTAATTAGTTTCAAAAGGTTTTACCCACGTGTTTTTTTTTTCATTTTTATACGAATATGTCCGACTAATCACTCTGGCAAATCTTGCTCGCGTAATGGAATAGCTGGATACGGGGTAAAAAATCGGCACTTTGTGTGGATGCCAACTCGTAGCAACCCATCACAGGGGATAGCCATACCGAATGGCATCGAATAAACTAAATACATCTACACACAGTGGGTCCACAACAGAACACAATACGAGCCTAGATTTAATGTATTCATAATTGTATATTCGATAAGCGAGATACTAAAACACGCCCGGCAGTGAATAGTTAGCTTCTATATGACCCGTAGCAAAGCCATACATTAAGATTCGAAATGATCATAACAGCTGTATTAACGTCGCAGTCTTTCCCCAGGACGCTGTTAACTGACATGCTGGATTCTCACAGGGGCTTCAAAGTCGGCGTCTAAATGTCACACCCTTAGACGGTTCTATTAGATAATTAATTTTCCATGAGCCTGCTATTATCGGGGATCTGTCTCAGCCAATACATGCCAGAGTAATTTATTAATATGACGCAAAATATTCTGATTAATCTCTTTGAACTCTACCGATTTGGGTATTGGTAATGCACCAATGATGCAATCAGCGATGGAACACGACATGATGCGTAAATTTTTGTCATACGTCTTGTTTTATCCGTCGTTCGTTGCGTTTTTGGCAAAATTTCGATAAATCACTCGTGGCTGTGTGCGAAATTGATAAAATGAAAACTGCGAATTCTTTCTCCATCATTAGATTATTGTAAAGTGCGTAGTTATATTTTAAGACAGGCTACAGTCATATATTGCAGGATTAATTTGATTTTAGATACATAATATATACCATGGTTGCCATTTACACATCGCGAGTTTAATGCCGCAAAGAAATATTAAGAAACACGACTTTTTCTGGGTATTTCTGAACTGTTTCATAAAGCACTGTGGCTTCCTGCTATTTACACAAATGCTGTCGGTCTACAGCAATCTAAGTCACTGAGTTAGGGCTTTTTTTTCATGTACAGGATCCGGCAAAATGTTCGGACATTTGGTTTAATAAAAGACAAATAAAGTAAAGAAACAAAAAAGTGTTTTAATTTTCGAAAGGTACATATAATGCCATTTTGTTTGGTTTCTTTTAAATGCTATTGTTTTTCCGTTTTTTTTTTTTCAGTTGCTCCCATGAATTGGACTGTTGAGCATAGCACTTTCATTGTGGAAACAACATTTTTATCAAAATAAACGAATCTGTAACTACAACACAACAAGCATTCCGTTTGCACTTCAGTCTCGGGAGACACGATCCCGTACCAGCTCGAAACACGATCTTGTTATGGGTTACCAACTTAAGAGCTACTGGATCCGCATTGAAACGAAAATCAACAGGCCAACCTCGCACCGCCAGAACCCCAGAAAATGTGGCAGCGGTAACAGCTTTAGTTCAACATTCTCCACCCCGTTCGACATTTAAACGCGCCCAGGCTCTTAGGCTTTCCGAAGGAAGTTTGCGAAGAATTCTTCACAATGATTTTCAAATGCATCTATACAAAATGATGTTGGCACCAAGAACTCAGTGAAAGAGACACTGAAACTGTGTGGACAATGATGCATCCCATTTGACTGATTTAATTTTTGAAACAAAAGGAAACAGAATGGCATTATATGTACTTATCAGAAATAAAAACACTCTTATTTCTTTACTTGATTTGCCTTTTATTAAACCTAGAAATGTGTCAGATCATTTTGCCGGACCCTGTACATCTATCGCTCTTCCTTCGCCCTGTTGCGGCATTACCTCTTGTGGCGCTTACTTTTCTGCTATCTCGTTATCTTGCATAATCGTCATCTATCACGGATCCACCGGAGTATGTGACATACATATTAACTCGACTCGGCTGTAAACCAGTTGCATGAATGGACGAAGGTCAACCGTCTGCCCGAGACTCTGGGGGCGTTGGCATTACAGTAATTTCCTCAAAATAATAAACAAGGCTAATTATAATTCAGTAAAATTTCCGCAGCATTAACCGCAGCATTAACCGCAGCGTAGTCTACCCTCAAACTCTAGCACTAATGGTCTGGACAATGGATCACTTTTAGCTTATTGCTGAGTTACATTCAAAAGAGAATTGGAAAATTATCAGCTTACAGATAACATGCTTATGTCACTTATTTATAACCACACAATATGTACAGATGGTTTATCTATTAACGAACTTGCTACACAAATCATTTCTGACGTTTATCGACAGCTGAAGACAGCTAAGACTACAACAGCTTTGTTTTTCCCAGTGGATTCCCAAATTCTCTTTTATTGTTGATTTTTTTTATTAGTCTCTCTGAATATTGATATTTCGATGGCCGGCATAAGCTGTTCTTGCAGATTTACGCGGCAGTTTGATCGAAATGCGCAGATATATAACTATCGAGTGCTGTAATGAGCAGATGGCATAGTGGTTAACGGATTAGCTCTTGTTGGCTTTTCTGTTACATAGGAGAGAATGCCATCAACATCTGAAATGCAGCTCCATCAGGAGGCTTTTTTCGTCTGTTGTGGCTGTGTTAAGGTACTGATGGTCCTGCCTCTAAAGGTTCTTGCAATTCTGGTATATCTTTTTATTTCCGCCTCTGTGACTATCATCTATCTTATACTTACCTTAGTATGTAGTATCTATTGTAATTCACAACGAATTGCGGTTTAGAATAATGGTTAACTGCATGCGTATACTAGGTCTCTCCAAAAGAAAGTTGACTATTCTCACAGTAAAGTTAATGCGGTAGACATGGTGGTTCTCTCAATAACTGGAGAGAAATGCACAGAAAAACCTGTACCTCTGATAGGACTCGAACCCATGACTTCCAGGTAACCGCTGTGGTGCTCTACTAACTGAGCTACAGGGGCAAACTTTCTCCTTGCTGTTTAGGTATTTTGCACCGTTTTTGGAACAGACTGATATATAAGGTGCCAGCGATCTACACAGATATCTGTAAAAAGCATGATGGACTATGAATTTAATGGCTGATTTTTGTGGTGGTGGCTATATTAATGCATCTTTTTGTCTTTTCTCCCTAGTTATATATATTCACAGTGACTGAAAAAATATTGTATTAATGAATTTAATTTTAATAATATATATATCAAAGATAAAAGATATGGCTGATACGCATTAGTCTAATGTTCAGAATGTCCCATAAAGAAAGGAAAGATGCTGACTTCATATATACGAGTGTATGACCCATATATACGAGTATGTATGACCCATATATACGAGTGTATATGACCCATATATATGAGCGTGTATGACCCATATGTACGAGTATGTATGACCCATATATACGATTGTGTATAACCCATATATACGAGTGTATATGACCCATATATACACGAGTATGTATGACCCATATACACGAGTATATATGACCCATATATATATCAGTGTATGACCCATATATACAAGTGTGTATGACCCATATATATGAGTGTGTATGACCCATATATACACAGGTGTGTATGACCCATATATATGAGTGTGGAGATTACGGGCTAGCCACTCATCCATTACTCGCAGCTACAAAGTATTTATCTTTTCCAGCATTTTAATTAGAATTTTGTCAACGTTTGTGACTTCTGTCTGGGAAAATAACACGGAAGTGTAAGTACATTTGTTGATAATAGCTGTTTTCTTTGAAGAAAACACATTCTTGTCATCACGTACCAAAATATACTTAAAAAAATTAAAATGACGACTAGATGTTGTATGCCCTTCAAAAACATTATGACATGCGCAAAATTTACTGTGAGCCAGACAGCTAGAAAAATATGCTAACAGCTATCGACTACATAGAATTAGCTGAAGAGAAATGCTCCGAAAAACCTATAGCTCTGATGGGACACGAACCCACGACCTCCAGATAACCGGCCAGGTGCTCTACTGAGCTACAGGGGCAAGCTTTCTCCTGTGCATTTAGGTATTTCACATGGTTTTTGAGAACCACTGATATTTCAAGTTTGTATATTATGCCTACGATATACGCAGATATCTGTAACTTATGTACATACACGAGCATGGTAATAAAAGTCATATAGTATAGGGCACTACCATATGTGGGCACGAAATGATTAATAATATGGTAGAATATTTTCATATATACTAATAATTGTTTTTTATACAGGTTTGGTACCTAAAATGGTCCGTAAAAATTACCAATATGATTAATCAGCCTCAACATGTCATGTGACTGTCATGACATATGGCCATTTTGTTCACTGAGGACATGGTAAAAACAAAGGAATGGCTTGTTCAAAAGGTGAGTGTAGGGTATTATTTATGGATTGATTATTTCTTATTGATCGTATAAGTACCTTAGTGTGAGTTACATCACTTACTAGAGTAGTATGACTATAATTAGAGTATAATTGTGTAGGACTGACTGGATGGACACTGATACAGCTGTCCTTGATATACAATAGGACGCGATAACTGAGTGGTTGCAATATTTTGATTTTGCATGTTAGTGTGCAGAACAAAGCTTGTTGCAATATTATCAATTGTAGTTTGCACCCACTAATGGACATAATATTGTCTAGATCCAGAGTGGTATTTTGGTATTGTTGTCACGTTGTGTACTGTACTATATCCTTTATGATACAATAATCTCTTGCAGATGAAGACGAGCTGCAAGATTTTGAGGGTGTCAGTGTATTTCTTGAACTACCAACAATGAATGAGCTTACATGTGAGGACAACAGTGACGAAGATGGTGATGTAGGTGTGGACAACCTCAACGGATGTTAGCTCACTGCTCATCATTGATAAAACGATGTGATAGAATGAGCTAGAGCATTTCGCAATATCGAACATCCATCCGTGTAATGAAGTCGTGGTGGCCGTTCTTCGCATGGGTTTTGTATGGCCGAGACCTCTGCGTACAACAAGCTTGACTTGAATACCAAGAGGTAGCTGCATGTCTTGACAAATCACTCAACCTGCTACCCGTATTCGCCGCGAGATAGGGAGGTAGACATTGCACGAGCACAAAAATCCCACCTTGGTAGGTTCCGCGGTCATACAGCTCAATTAGCGAAGCGAGTACTTGACATGAAATTTGACCACACAGACCGTCCGTCTAGTTGTCAAACTGGATAAACAACTCGGATGTGCACAATGTGGAAATTAACCCTTCCATAGTGCATACCCACCTAACATTCAATAGACCCAATCTGATGTACAAATCATAGCCTGATAGTAAGTTGCTATGCTGTGTCAAATACCTGCACCTGATGAAGTATACTTGATATACGAAAGCTTGTGTTAATCCTTATACAGTGAGTCAACAAGGTGTTACCTTT
>WURV02165547.1:0-14995 GCA_011762755.2 Epimenia babai
ATATAAAGAGCAAAACTGCCGCCATCAGAAGTGACAGCTAGTGACAGTGACAGTCAGTTACTACGTATACAGCCCACATTCGAGGGCTAAGAAATTTGATAGCTCAGTGGGTGAAGTTACACAGCCACACACACTCACAGTTGACACAATACATATATACCAGTCCTATACTTGTCACACAATAGTCGTTGAAAAAGGTCCCCACCGAAACGTTAGTAGCTATTTTATGTCTGTGAGAAAGCATCCTTCCGCAGGAAGCACCCTTATTTCCACTTATGAACTAGAAATTAGAGAGTTCACCTCTCCATGTCACTGTTGTTTTTCGCATTGCATCCTCAGGCAAGGTAGTTTATCTCGATTGATCCGGTCTAGTTAGCCATAGGTGAGTACCGAGGTAATTTACCCGAGTCCTGCGTGATTGTTTTATTTGACATGTCATTACTAAGGATATTTCCGAGTTTAGGTGGATACCGGTTCGTCTGATTTGTGATGATCCTTATTGATAGCAAATTGCTGGACTGTACCAGCCTCTGAAACGGGCAGACATTAGGTATCATCCTCGGCGGGTGATACGCGAGTGTCGAAGTGTATCTACGAGGAATAACTGCCAGAAACAGTCGTTGTGAACCGAATTTGATAGCCTATATTGGCTGATACTTGCCGTCTAAGAATCTTCTACTTTGCCTTCGGGATAATGAAATTTGAGAGGCTTGATGCGCCTGTTAACGAGTTGTCATCCCGTTGATTTGTCATGAATTGACTTTTCGCAAGCTGCGCAAGCGGCTTTAAAGTCCTTTATACGAACGTCGTGACTTTTTACTTCAGACTCACGGATTAACAACCTTTACGATAGATTTTGCGCCCTCCGGTGAATAGAAACAACGTACTTCATTCATTTTAAATTATGAACTTACGTTACATGTTTATTTCTATTTATTTTCGTAATAGCCTTCATTATAAATTTATTATCTATACATACCCATAGGGCATTTGGTGCATGCTTGATCGCTAAATTTCATTGGGCCTACCGAAATAAAATTCTCTTATGTAATTTATTGTCAACATTTGTAGGTTGAAAACTCTGTTCCAATTTTTTGAAGCAACACTTTTGGGAATAGTATACCAAAATTGAGATTGATTTCACCTCATTGCTTCTTGTGTGACATTTACTGAGAGCTTCTAGTCGATTTGTAAATCACGGTAGAATCAACTTGACGTATCATACAGAAGTTAGCTTCTTGCGTTAACTAGCTATTTGCTAGTGTTGACTCCATTAGGAAGATGTGATTTTGATAGTAATGATACCTAATTTGACGGTAGTTGACCCGGAGAGACCCGGTAATGTTGTAATAGGAGGAAAGGTGATATATTTTCTCTCTGTGCTCTCTAGGTTTTTGGCACACACACTACGTACACCTGATATACGTGAATCATTCAACTATCGTGGAACTTCTGGGTGCAAAACGGTTTTATTTGTGTAAGGACGTTTATTGCCAGTCGTAAGACCAGATATCGTTCTGACGTTTTTTATCTTTAGACCGCGTCTATCATTTTTGAGGTATGCAATCACCTTGAAGGACTCCTGGTGATCCCAAAACTGTATCTTCAAAATGAACAACCCTTTTAACCCACAAGGTGTCTGCATCAAGCTAGTAGAACTATCAAACATTTGCGATATTACGGTCAACCAGTTATTCCGACTTTATTATGTAGCTGAATCGGTATCAGACAAGAAAATGTGCAAATAAAGATGAAAATAGGGAATTTCAAGGATAACAAGATGGATGTAAACTATTGAAGAACTCACTTCTGTCCTGATGGTTTGTCATTGGCTTTGATGATTTGTTTGATCAGAATTATTCAATGCTTATAACTGTTCAATTTCCACACATGAAGGATATAGCGGCGGTGAAGCTAGGGGGGTTTCCCTCAGCCATCGAGTTCAGGTAAGCAGTTGATTGGGATCACTGGGTCACGTCACTCGTGTGCCCTGTTCAAACAGTGTAGCAGTACCCAGCGCCTCAGCTAAGATCTGGCGTGAAAGTGTCACGATGCTCTCCCTCCCCCAAAACAACCTTTTTTGGGCATGTGTCTTGTTGGTCAAGGATAAGCTGTTTGGTTCTGTACAACCCAAAGATTGGCAACCTGCTGTACTTCGACCACCTTATTGGAAACTGTGCTTCTGATTGTACTGTTTACTCTTGACCCTTAGCACTCTGTTGTCAACGATTTGTATTGCTTTAGTATTGTGATGTACAGCAGTCATCGTGGTAAGGGTTACTCTAAACCATTTGCCACTAAATTTTTTCTTTGTCGATATTTTTTTTTATTTTTACGATTGTATTGTCTAACGCGGGTCTCTATTATTCACATACGGTGCATAATCATAATGAGTAATCATAGATCACTTAGGTTTATGAATAAGTTAATGATTACATTGCATACATAGCCTAGGTTATTCTGAGTTTTTACTCAAGTAAAGGGTGTTTGACAGCTTGATTAGTAAGTACACTTTAATGGAAAGTGAATAAATATCATTTTTATATTTTTTTCCTATCTCATATATTGACTTTTTTTATTTGATAACATTTCTACATGCATATTGTTACAATGCATATGAAATGTACATATTTACAATTATACATATAGGCCTTACACGATATGAATAAACATAATTGAGTTAATTTGACTTGAATCTTAAAGTTAAATATTGAGTGCCTTTATGTATAGCCTTTATATCCTTTATTATCAACCCATCAGCTACTTGTCTTGTATTTATCCTTTTATGAAATCGTATATTAGTGTCATTAGTCACATTATAGTGATTGATTGATGAATTATTCAATTTCTAATTTCTTATTCTAATTTTATATTAACTTTAATATTTATTCTAACCCTAATTTTGTTTGTGCTTTTCGTTATTCTCACCTCTAAATGGCATGTTTTAGTCCTTTCTTAGCTTTTTCTTTGCATGCTGCCTTTAACGCTTGCCACATTTTTTCTTATATACAGTTTACTTTTGATCTTCAATGCCGACTGTTGCCACTGCTTGTTGCTTTTTTCGTGATTTAACTTAATCTTCCATTTGTCATTTTGTCATGAGTTTTTGCTGTGTATTTGTCACTACGTCGTCAGCAGCAGTTTCAATGTTCCTTGTTTAATGCGGCTGAGCTTTTTCACGATGTTTTTAATCACCTTGTCTGTTTAAATTTCTTCTAAATAATGATAGCTCATTTAACTTTATGATTAAAATTTAGATTAAATTTTGAAAATAAAATTTTTTGGGATAATTACCTTTCACAATGTTGAAATTCACCCTGGAATTGCTTTTATCACTTTAAAAGGTCTCAAAATTCTGATAAAATGATCTTACTTCTTTCCTTCTAATGTGACGTAAAACAGAAAGATACAGTAAAAAAACCTTTTATAAAAATATTTTGCCATTGGTGGCCTTCGCAGTCCATTGACATAACTCCGCCTTTTGGTGCTTGCAGACCTCGCAGCTGAAACACGTCAACAGTAATCAGTGCCTGGCCGCACCGCCGTCGACGAATATAGACACGCCCGCTATAGGTGGGTGGATATTTGAAAATAAGATGATAGATATTCTGGGGAGAAAATTAATCATGTCTCTTGATGTTTTTATGTAATATTAATGGGGGAGCTATAGTGGCGCATAGAAACAGACAAGACACTTCAGGAAGGGTTATATAAATATAAAAGACATATAATAAACCAACTATAGCTCGACTCGCTCCATTTTATTCCAATCTGAATGATTGACAATCCTGAGATGAGCTCTTATCGTTTCTGACAAAGCTCTGGACGCGGAACGAAAATAACAAGCATCAACGGGAGATGGTGGTAAATGAGATTCCCATAAGTCATTGTAGATTTCGTATTTATCTCTATGTATTATATATGTTATATCACTACTGTTGTATTGACCAACTGCATTATTTTTATACTATATACGTGTGTTGTCAGTATGCCCTCAATAAATAAAAACTTATATATCTGATATTGAATTATATTGATAATAAGTAATAAGTATGTCAGACTGGAGGTGCTTCAAAAGCATCGACCTTAGGTTATGGAACAAATTTCCATACAGCCCACATGCATAAAGGTGACTTCCAATTTGAGAGGAAATCGGAAAATATCTGTATTACTATGTATATCACATGAGTTTCACTCATTTTCACTTTTTGTATTCAGTTTTTTCTTGTACAATTGAGATACTCGTATTATTTTCCCGCTCGATAAATAAACTCATATGTTAATATATGTTTTGGCGAAATTTCTCTCATCCACTCCGCACGCGTGGACTGCTGGCCTTATTGCCTCTCATTATGTCTGATGTATCGACTCAGAAACTGCGGGTCAAATCTCTAAACAGGGTTGATATTCCTCCTGCGTTTCTAACATATTCCTGTATAAATATGACAGACGATGTTCACGAAGTCGTGAGAATTATATTTGCAATAAGAACGGTGCTCGCGTCTGGCACTTTGCTGACTGAATGTGCTCTGTTTGCGTGATATTACATCCTTCGTCAGTTGGGCCTTAAATGATGCATACAGAAATACTGTCTACTCCTAACCTGACCCGTCCGTAATTACCTTTGACTTACGGCGTCCTTTGCCGCCAAGTGTCACATAGATCATGCACAAATGTCAGCCATAATGCCGATCTGCTGCTTCTATCGCTGTCTCTCCATGATTACACGATCATCTCTTTTCTTCTTCACTATTTGCTTTCAATTCTCCGGCTGTATTATTGGAAGTTCACCAACTGCAGTCCAGTTCAGTACTATATGAGGGTAGGCTGACAATTTCATAGGCTCACCAAGAACAACCCAAGCTGGACCGATAAAACTTTTCACATAGCAAGGCGAGTCATTGTGGTGACTAACCCGCAAGGTTGTTTCTAGTGTACTCGCATATATTAATCATTAGTGTAGTCTCACCTTATATATCCTGCAGCCTTGAATGGACACAATTTGGCACCGTCGTGTTATCATCTACTTGGCTATGAAAGACAGCCCTGAAGGACATCCATGCTGATATAGTGGATACATTAGGCGATAATGCCCTTACATTATCCAAAATTGCCTGGCAAACAATATCGAACCAATGATGATGTCATAAGTGCCGTTGAGCAGTTTATTCGCTGATCAAGATGCGGCCTTCTATACCACGGATATCTCAGCACTGCAACATCGTTGGACTAAGTGTGTAGAGCGTAAGGCGGACTATGTTGAAAAATAACCAACAAACTATCCCATTTGAAAAAGGCATCATGTTCGGCCTATGAACTTTTCAGCCTTCCCTCGTACAGCAATTGCTCATCTTGCTGTATCACAGGGAGTGTCCCTATCCATCTGAAACTAGATAATACCTGTTCTTCTAGTTATTTTAGCCTCATCATACAGTTTGTTACTATCATTATCATATGTGACTACATCCAAAAAGCAATTAGTATGTACAAGGCTTATCCAGACATTATATCCTCAGCTCCTAAACTTTTCAATGGTCTTCAACCGAACATTCAGTCTTGTAAAATACCCTTCATTCAAATCACTCACGAAATCCTGAAATGACTCCCGACGGCTGATCATGGATTTTTGTGGGCAAAGGAAAAATGTTGTTGTAAAACAATAGAGACAGCGGTACGAAGCATTAAGTGTAGGGTCCAAAATTCCGGTAGTTTGCGACTTAGTGGATGATATCCCCCGCAAATCTATTATTAAGGAAATCATTGTCTAATTGAGTCAACTACCGTGACGTCAGTTACGTTGATGCATGTCTATTTCAGGGCCGTGTGATGTTAATAGCGCGCACCAAAAATGGCAACTGGAGAGCATGAAATTGTAGCAGACGACAATCTGGTAGCGAAACGACTGTATTTGTGGGCACGCGCACCTCGTTCGTGATCTGTCCCTGCACCTCGTTATCATCGAATCTTGAGTAACCACTAACGCCATCGTGTGTGAAACGTACATTACTGATATTGTAATAACCCAAATTGTCGCAGGAATCGCATCGTATAAAATGATCATATCTGATAGCTCATCATAATGGCGATAAGATTCATTTGCGGATCCACCATGGATGCCAATGGTACAGATGCACACACCTTTTTTAGTTGTACCCTTCTCAGGGTATCGCCATTCCTATTGCCAAATAACAAGTGGGCAACGTTGTTATTCTTGGATCGGATATGGGTGCTAATGGTGCAAACATACAGCCCTGAAATTGTTTTTCTTGAAAATACTTCAACACTAAAACAGTTCAGTGCGCCAATGGCACGGTGAGTCTATAAGATCTTTTCTCTTTAATAGTCTCGCCAACACTACACTCCAGTTTCACTTTAGTACTTCTGTTTACTCTATGTAAGAGACGATAATAGCATTTAACATTATGATGTTTTTCCTCAAAAGGGCACGGTTTGTGTAAAACTCTTATCACCCACGAAAAATGCCAAAATTCACGCCACAAGGTGACAATATATAAAAACCTCATAGGGGAGCGGGGGGTGATGAGTGGCGAAGATTCCGTCATTCTCCCGCACACCCGAATTTCAATAAAGCTTGGATCCATCACGAGAATCAATACGCTGGACTTTGGTGATGTGAATGCGAGATTCATGAGTGCCCTCTAAATAAATCGTAAATTTAGCATGACGTCACGAATGGCGTGCCCCGATCGCGCATTCATCTAAAGTAGTTATCCAACTGTCTGACTCAAAGTTTCACTCTACAATAATTTATACGAGTTGACGTTATATACGACGTTAGATTAGCTATTATCAACGATTATGTTTCACTTAATTTAACAAGGGTAAATAATGCACAGAAAAATAACTTGCAAAATACCGGACTAGTGATCTGGAGGTTGAGGGTCCAACCTCAACCACAAAATATGTTTTTTCTGTACTTCACTTTTCGCTGCTGCAATCTTTCACTCTGAACTACTTGGATTTAAATTTGTTACTCCAAAATGTCAGCCTCCGATCATCGGTGTTACTCTGGATTCTAATTTACGTAAAATACATTAATCAGCTACAATTCAGCTCATGAATTAGATTTAGTAGTTTAGAAAAAACTTGAAGTCTTTTTTTTTCGATAGAACTTTTCTGTGATTTTATACGTTTATACTTATCAACTTACTGACGATTCGTATATTTATTCGTTTATTTTATCAAGGCTTCTCATGGTCGTGAGTGGTTGACGTTTGATTGATATTTGAAATTATTCAGTACCTTAATAACTTAAAGAATATGCACAAGAAATCATTGCCTCTTGTGGGGCATGAGTCAATGATGCTGACTTAACCTTTAGATGTTAAATGTACTTTTCTTGTTTGAGTGATCTTTATGAAGTGGCTGAAATATGACAGTTTCTATGTGTGTGCACGAATTATCTTTGTTCATATCTCCGTTAGTTAAGATGTAGTTTTGTATTTCTATTGTATTTATTTCGTTGTGATATCGGAGTAAAATATTAAATGTGTCTATATGAGCTTAGGCCTGAATTAAACATCGTCGGGCCATGTTTGGCCTTTTCAAAGGCCGCACCGACAGTGATTCTTGTAATATCGCTGTTCCTGGATGTGATTATCGTTATTACGGTGAGGAAACTGGCGATCCCGGTGTGCACAACCGAGTCTCAGCAGACGGTTGACCTTTGTCCATTCAGTCCACTGGTTCCGATTATAAAACCCTACTCGTTCGTTGGACCCGCGATAGACGATGAGCACGTACAGCGTGATAATGAGGTACGGGGGGGAGCTACATCCACCACGATCCGGCAGCCACTATGCCGGGTGTTCCATAGGGTCGCACGTTTTGTATTCCGTTGCCCCATTCGATCGCTTGTTCGTTGCGATATGTGACGTATATTAAATATTGCACCCAATATTGTTCCATGTTCCATTTCCAAAATATAAAATCGGTTCGCTATTCGTCGTTTGAAGCGGATTCGATGCGAAATCATCATTTTTTTCATCACATTTCTTCGAAAACATCACCTTACATTTAACCCATTGTTGTGACGTGACTCCTGAATCTAAATTCAGGTTTCGGTGACATTACTCATCACTCGTCATAGTGAACAGAAATGACACTGAATATTATGACATTTTAACATAATGTTTTCGAGTCGTCACGATTACCTTACAAGCGGCTCACTTGTGGTCCTCACTATCTGCATCCCATTGTATAGTTGATACATATTTCGTTAGGCTTTTGCCACGTGTACCAGGACGGAGGTTAATGACCAAAAGTTGGTAACAAAAACAACTTCAGTCCAGTATCAAATCCGCGAAGATTTAAACTCACATGATTTTTTATAATGTGGGCTGTGGCCATGTCTTACAACGGAATAACATGGAGTCCATCACTTGAGATGCATTCACACATAGTCATTTTTGAAGCAACTTGTCTACGTTACTCGCAACGTTTTGCGCATTGCCACGCTATTCAAGCTTATACACAGGGAAATGACCCCTCTAAATTCCCGCTGTAGTCTCAATGTAGTCTCAGATTGACATGATTTATATGTCTTTATCTTTTATTATTGGGCTAATTGCTTGTTGTCTTGCTACGACCAAATTTTTGTTTCGCTCGATGATATCGAGTAGAAATTCAACAATCTCATTAGTTACATTCCGCATTTATTGCCAGAAATATGACAGTTCCCATTGGATAATTTCAAGAAATGATCGATAATTATTACAGTATGTATTTCAGTAACACAATTGGCATCGTATTGTCGATTCTGGAAAATACTTGCTCTTTGTAAACGCAATAGCGTGTTTTTCTTCAGTCATCCGCTAACTCCTTGCATCCCCTCTAGTCATTACATACAGACTTGCCCTTTTTTATATAAACTATGTAATACAGAGCCTTTTCGATATACTAAAATGTTTAATCCTTGTTACATCCATACAGTTATATGTGAATGTACTCATTGCTGACACGTGGCTGACAATTTGCATTTCATAGAGATATGTCAGTCTGGGTAGAAAATATCAATACTATTTTTGTTTTCAACGACATACAGTATACCGCAACACCGTGAAACATTATAGTTGGTTTGTAAAGTTTAAAAAATGGATAGTTATGAAGTGTTACGCATTTTTTGGGGCAATCGGGTGTAAATAAGATTTCATTGGTAGAAGAAAAAGACTTTTGGTTTTCTTTTTGAGGATGATGCAAAATAGTTTGAATATACGCCGTTAATAACTGTTATGCAATGGTGGCAGTTAGTGTAAATGTTAGATTGGTATATTAGAATCCAGAAAGTCCTTGATTTATTCCCGATTTAGTTGTGGCATTTTCTGGGCAAAAAGCCTTTTTCAATGGGGTTAGGGTCGGCCTTGCACTCTGGTTTTGTAAGGCCTTCTCTCCGCTGATGTATTCGTGATTGAGATGCTTTCTGGCTGGTCTTTAAGGCGCTTATCCCTTCGCGATGCCATCATCTCATTGAGTTTGGACATACGTAGCCATTTAGAACCTGTGGTATAAATGGATGGATGCCAACTGCCCAGCCTCTGTGGGTTTTCACTACACTGTTTTCCCCACTCCTTATACCTAAAGCTAAACCGTTTATCGTGTTTACTACATACGCTCGCTTTGCAAGGGGCCAAGAATGGCCTTGACAATAATCATCCTAGTAATCAACCTATTCCCAACTTTCGCACATGCTGTTGTCGGTGAAATTCTATGGTCATCTTTTGCGTTCAATTGGTGATCTTTAACAGCAGATGTATGCGCCCATGATACCAGATTCCTTAATATCTCTCCTGTGCCGTGAATGTCGCATCAGGTGGTGCTGATATCTGTTTCCTTAGTCCTTAGCCCGACGCTGCGAGATGTGTCAGACACAGGACTAGCGCAGCGTGAAGTGTCCGTAGATATTCCCTCCTGTTGACAATCATCATTTCGTCTATCACCACGGCGATGACGAGGTCGAGTTGACCTAGAGGCTAGCAGGCCGTTCCTGATAATGCATGGTATACTGAACTGGTTCGCTGTTGTTTAGAGACGGTAGAAATGCCAACACAATAACAACTGCACCAAGCCTTCATTGTTCTATGTAACGAAAAATGAGATTACACTTTTTACCTACTCTCATTACTGTCATCAGGTATCCCCCCTCATGTGTTTGATACTATGAAGATTGATCCGTTCTTAAACCGTATTTCGCCACATCACCACACTTTTCCACCGATGTATAATTTTTTAACTCGCATCAAATCCCATGTGAATCAAAATAATAATCACTTTTCTATACATAAAACCTTAAATCGCTGTGCGCCTTTTGTTCGGTCACTGAGAGAATGCTCCGATCATCTATTCCAACTGGAGTTCGTCCACCATCCAAATAGCCATCCATCCGACGGTAATATTTCAAAAACTTTCCAAAAACTGTAAGAGCTTTCCCAGTTGGATAGACGCTGTCCGTGGCTTGGTCTTCTGGGGATTTTCATCGCAATCTTAGCAAAGGGAGGTAATTTATCACAATGTTTGAATTTTTACTTGAAAAATCCTAAGCTCCTCATTGTAGAGGTTTTGGCACTCGGCAGAAGTTGGAATATTGTCTATCTGCGCATCTAATTAGGCCTACACCCAATAATTTTCCCAGTTTTTCTATCCCAATCCAAAAAAACAATGTATGCTATCCTATCAACAGTAACTATTGTTGATGTATGAATTATAATGTATCAATCAACCAATTAAAATACTGGATAAATTTAATTCATTGCAAAAATCGTCGGGTGTCCTGTTTATTCATCACTTTTTGCACGAGCAGAAGATTTCTAAATATTTATTCATAAGTTGTATGTATTTATTGTATTAGTTTTGCTGGTAACTATGCAAAACCTCACCTACCTTGACCTTACGACTGTAACGTTGTACGAGTGTTGAATCTGCGCAACTCTACGAATGGCGCGTCGCATTCCATATGTATGAAGCATTTATACCTGTTGATATTGCCCGATTCCTTAAATAAATAATTAAGTTACAAAGTATAACATTTATTTACCCATTTACAGACATTTAACCCTTTGCACTCTGTTGTCGCGGAATTGTATTGCTATAGTAATGTTGGGTACAGATGTCAGTATGGTAAGGGTTAAAACCACTTTCGCAAGTTGCCAAATGTCAATGATCATTTATACGCCATTGACGAAGACAGCTCTAAATCAGACACTAAGGAATTCCCCACAAATTTACCTGATTCCAAGCGCCTGAATTTGCCACAAATCGCCCTCGTACTTTCGGCTCATTCGATCCCAGAAATTGGGAGAAAATACCTCGACCAAGGATATTATGTTGAAGGGCACAAATGGTATTAAGCGGGGGCAGTTGGCGTAGTGGTTAGAGCGTTTAACTTTGGGTCCCTGGTTCGAATCCCGCTCTAACCAGTATACTAACTGTGGAGTTTTTTCGGGCTGAAAACTCCTTAAACCCCATTGCCCATGGGGGTCTGGGTAGCCCTTGCAGTGTGGTTTTATTGGGGCTTTTTCCCTCTGACGTTTGCTGTGCTTCAGATGCTCTACATGTGCTCTCTATGTCGCTTACCTCCTCGCTATGTCATCATCTCATTGTAAATAAACACGGAGCTATCATAGACTTAGCGGAGTGTGCGATATAGGTAGTTCATATGTTGACATCTGTAACCGGTGGCGTGAATGGAAAAAGGTCAATTGTCTGCCCAGATTCGGTGGGTTTTTCACACTAGGTGTTTTTCCCCCACCCCTTATAAGTGAGGCTAATCAGATTGTCGTGTTAACCACATTAATAGGCTAGCTTTGTAAAGGGCCAAGAATGGCCTATCACAACGATTACTTCGGTAATCAGCCTATAAATACAATACAATTGGTATCGCTCGAAACTCCTGCCTCCTGGGTCCCTATACCCGCGCTTTACCGGCGGAATTATCATCATAAAAATTAAAGGTTAGTTTCCATGAATGTGAAATTGTTCCCGTACCTATGATGGGGGACTTTATTATAATAAATTATTGTATTAAAACTGTTACAAGGTGTGCTGTTAACTGTGCGTAATTATTTACTAACACGATGTAATTTTAAGCACGAAAAAATGTACCGTAAATTTTACATGTTCCGCAGTTACAGGATTTGTTTTGTTGGTAATACCAATATATACTACTCAAAATTCATTAGGGATATATTATTTTTATCAAATATATGAGTGATCCCTAATTAATTTTGAGTAGTATAGAAAGAATAATCTTTGTGATGTTACCAATGTGAAATACTATTGCAATAAATGCGTGGTACTGTGTATATTGTGGCATGTCTTTAGTGGTATATTTTCAGATTCACCAAACCTGGGGTAATTGGTATTGCATTGAGTACGTTGTGGGATTATGGTGTATTGACCATAAGAGTACGGATGTAGCCATCGGGTGTAGTATGTTGATGATAAATTTATAATGTTGAGAGTCAAAATAAAAAAACGACGGCCAAAATTTCCAGCTACAATTTTATGATTGAAGCTACACTTTTTTGCGCCTGGCTTGACAACACGAGAGAGCAGAACCAACCATACTGAAATTCATGAGCATTACACTTCACGTAGTACAGATTTTCACTTTTTCTTCGTCATAGAATGGGTGGATTATATGCATCAGATACGGTTTGTCTAAGGCTTGAGTTACCTCACCGTGTTGGTCTCTGGTGGGAAAGATGTAATGGGACTACTCTATGTAGGCACGCATGCATTTAAATTAACTTGAAAACTTTGAAGTACTCCAGGGTGTCACCAAATGGGTCTGTAGTGTCACGATAATGAATCATGATGTTAATGGGGTAGCCGATGTGGTTCTTTGAATAGCTGGAAAGAAATGTTGCTGAAAAAAACCTTTAGCTCTGATGGCATCAGAGGTAGAGGATATTTCTGTGTATTAATTTCTACATAGTCATTGTGTTTTAGAAAGCCTATGTCAGGAATTGATTACACGTAATGTGTATCTAAAGATTTAGATATACCACATTCCTAAGAATCAAAAAACAAATCACTAGTTATCTTTCCATTCCAATTTGCCGACTAATTTCAGTGTCTGGTGTCAGCAAATGTGTCATTATGTGATACCAAAGACTGTGTCACCACAGTCGAATTTACACAAAATCTTTTAGATTTTCTTTATGTCTTAACTAGTATTACACAAGCGTTTCAAGTTGGATTGAATGAGAAAATTTCATAAATGAGTTAATCCCAATATCATTCTATCCTGGTGCACATTGAATTATGATTGTAGTTCTTCCCCCTTTCTAAATAAATTCTTTCAAAATAGTACTTAATTGCAACTTCGCTTACAAAAATCAAAAACTCTTCTAATTAGTAATCAATTCTCTTTAACAGATGCTGTATTGATAAAAACTTCTGCTTGAGTAATCTCCCATTTCAATGAAGAACGCCTAACGCACTCCCAACTTTAGTGGTTTGGTAGCACCACAGACAGATGCATCAGACAAGGAGGGTGAATCAAAAGATATGGGGGTGAATAAAAAAATTTAAAACGAAGTAGCTGTTTTGATAGTGTGTTTTCACTTTTTATAAGTTGTAAATAACACAGCCAATGCTTAATAGACTCGGTAATAACACATTTGTAAAAAAAACCAACAGATTTGTTCGAGCAAGTGGTGTGGAGACATTACATTTACACAATTTTTATATGTATTACTGCCACAAAAAAATGCATTTTATGTTGAATTATGCATTTTCAATTATTATTTAGGTCACTCATATATTTGCTGTATAAAACATAAATTTAAAACTAGACTTGGCAGCCTCCTGGACAACGAATCTGCATTGGTTTTTTATTTTGACTCGTGAAGCTAAAATCAATGGCGAGACCTTTTATGCTGACTAAACCATTTTATTGGATCACTAGCTTTTGCATGAGGTACTAAGCTGCATCCCTTTAATCACCCGACGAAGCGAGTGTTTAAATGAAATAAAAATGAGTATGTACTGTGTCTTGAACTTGTTGAAGGGTTCAATGAGAAGGCTGAATGATGATGATGAACTAGCGATAGTAAAATATATGGTCGATGTTAAACTTTTTGTGAACTTGTATAAGTGAAGTGAATAAAATGTTACGTTCTTATTTGATTTTTGTGAATTTGTTGCATCCTGCAAGCCATGATGTTTATAGTACTCTACGTGGTGTTCTTCGGGTATTCTGAAATAATATCAATGCTTTTAATGTAATCTTACTTAATTTATTAATTCACAGTGTAGATTAATTAGCAAATAGTAGCCACAACAATAACTTGGTAAGGGACAAAGGACTCTCCACGCGGTATAGCAGCGGCTAATGTAGATATCAGATCTTACACAAAAGGAAATCTTGTCAGTGTTGGAGGAATACCGAGTGGATAAGATGAATATACGTAATTATATAAGGTAATTAATTTTATTTTGTGCTTCAAACAATGAATAACGCTCCGGAAGATTATCTCCAAATCAAATCAGAAGTCTTACTATAGAAATCTGCTGCCTTTTGGTAAACAGCAAATTTTTATTTATAAGATTAATTATAGGTAAAAGCCATAACAGAACCACACTGCAAGGCTACCCAGACCCCCGAGTGTTTAAGGCGCTTTCTGCAACGCGGGCATTGAACCAGGGCCCGCTGGATTCAAAGTCAAACACGCTAACCACTACGCCAACCGCCCCTGAAGTACGAAATAATAACGCGCGCAGTTCAACGTGATATTAGGAGAGAACTTGGAGGGAGGTAGACTCATTTATCGCCCGTGCTCGATGCAAATTTTTATTGAAATGAGAAGTTTTTGTCTAAAACAAGCCTCATATCAGCATGACACAACTTAACGCCCACGGTATGACCTGATAATGCCCACGGTATGACCTGATCACAGCCACGGTATGACCTGATAATGCCCACGGTATGACCTGATCACAGCCACGGTATGACCTGATAATGCCCACGGTATGA
>WURV02165558.1:0-14991 GCA_011762755.2 Epimenia babai
CCAACAAGGAAACAGGGATATAAATTGTAATATCACTTGATTTTTCTAATCGATTCAATTATTCAATATGTCACTTCAACCGGACCTCCTCTTTTTATCAGGCCATAAAGTTTCAATGTTATCACCCCAATGCCGTCATGGTCGATAAAGCTGCGTTTTTCATGGTTAGAAACCTTGAGAGTGAAGAATTTTTGACTGAGTGAATAAACCACATCTCTATACAAATCTATATACAAGAAAAGTCGCACCGTGGATCTGACTTCTGTTCACTGCACTTTATTCTTCACCTCGCGCTGCTATGACGGAATCTTAAATATAAAACTGTAAAATCCATGATAGCCGGAAGACTGATTCTACAGCGATGCTGAGTGCCTTCTCCGCGGTTGAAAGACACGTCCCCAGTTCTCTGCACAATATTATTGTTATTCCGATAAGCACAATGGCGTCCTCTATTTACATAATTACATTCCTAGTAGAGACGGCTTTCATGTGGGAACTTGAGTGATGCTCGCGATAATCAGCCAATTCAACGACACATTTTTGTTGTGCTTTTTCGCACTCAAAATCTAGACTCACAACAAAAAACCTAGAAAAAATATAGCAAATATTTTCGGTGTAAAATGAAATTGAAAGAGCCAATTAATTTTCATGGAATTTTTGTTATCGTCAACAGATTTTCCACGCCAGTGACCGAGAACGATAAACAGACAACTACCTGTCTTTACCGTCGCATGACGCTGGTTAATTACACCATCAATCATAATAACACTTTTTCTGTAACATTCTATATATAGAGGCGAAGGTCACCGAGTGTCTCTAGATTCCGTCTAACGTGAGTGTATTAACGACCGAATGACGTCGCTGCTAGGGTATCGTTACACACGATTTCTCCGATCGTAGTACATCTAAGTAGTCTCAAGTAGCCGTCTTCTTTGGTTGATTTCGTTTTCCTTAGGTTTTTGGGAGTTTTTTTACTGACTACAGTTCACGGTTTTCAACATAGTTTATATAATTGAAATAGTGTCCGATTTATTATTATATCATGTAATACATTCTCGTTGAATATCCGCGTTAGAGTTAGCGTCGCGCGGCGGTTAGAAGCGCGGCATTCGTGTGAGAAGTTGCAACTTTAATTGACCCAAACCAGGAATTGCGTTTTCACTTGCGACATACATTAATTGTTCGTGCATGGCATGTTGAGAAAGGTTTAGATATGAAGATGATTGAAGATTTTACAGTAGTATAACGAAGTAATCAACAATAATCCCCAACGACATTTACTACCAGTAACAAAGTAACACTAAGAAATCGACTTCTCCTTTTCGCTATAATTATTCTCTCTCTCATGTTGTTGCTAAATGTTGACCCAATTTCCTTTTACTTGGGGTTTATATTGTATGTAAATTACCTCAAATAATTACATTTATTCGATATATTAACGTTTGAAATACCTCGGATCTCATTGGATAGTCGTATGCGGTTAATATTGCAGACGCGATGTTGCTCAGTTTTAAAACCTTTCTTTTTGCGTCGATTTGCATGGAGCTCGCGGGCGCCTCACTTCTGACGAAGATGACGGTTCTACCAGACAGTTAGTACTCTTAACGATGTATTGGCGAGCAGTGTGTTTTGGAATCGAGATTGTATTGACACAAAGTAAACCAGCTCGAATACTGGAAAAAACAGTAGGATAATCTCAAATGAAGCAAGCTGAAAACTTTCCTACAAATGATATCGTTTCAGCCAATATACTATATGTGGCATCATGCCACAGTCAGTGCCATCGTCACTTCTGTCTGTCCATTTGGTCTTGTCGCCTATTGTGGTTTAGCTTTAGCTATAAAAGACTGTCCATGTTACGTGGCCTTGTTTCGGCTGCTCCCTGCACTGTCCCTCCTGTCGCTTGCTTCCCCGACCAAATCGACATCGTACATACATAACAACCGTCGTAGAGCATAATTATAGTTATGTTTGACGGGTCTGTTTGCATTAGGAACCCGAGTTGCGCGTGAATAGGCAACTGTAAACTTATCTGGCGAAATAGGATGATTTCCCCACGATAAGTTATCAAGCTCGCCACATTGCGTAATCACGGGCGTATCCACAAGTCAAATTCGCTTGACTACATCAACGTTGCTCACGGTGGTCGTTCGACATTACCCCCAACACGAATGTAGCCTGAAAGCAGTTACACCATATTCCAAGCCACCCCGATAAAACAGTAATTGCATAAATCCTGACCCACATCCGTTTTTCATTCCTGATATTCCAGACAATACAGCACCGGGTGAATTATCCAGTTATGTTGAATTAGGTTGAATATACAATATCTGATGAGAGAGATACAGTCGACCATGTTGTTTGAACTTTGCTTTGGGTCGCAACATTATAGGGGGGGGGGGGTCACGTGGGCTGTGAGATGTATTTATATCTTTTTCTTTTTTCATATTGACACAAAATGTTTTTTCATTTGTATCGGAAGAGCTAAATGCACTTATTTCTCAAACTTCGTCATAATTTCTATATATTGGAATAAAAAAAAATGTTTAAGGCAAAGTCATCACCGTGATCTACTGTAGATCGCTGATGATCTACTTTAGATCGCTGATGATCTACTTTAGATCGCTGATGATCTACTGTAGATCGCCGATGATCTACTGTAGATCGCCGATGATCTACTTTAGATCACTGATGATCTACTTTAGATCGCCGATGATCTACTTTAGATCGCTGATGATCTACTTTAGATCGCCGATGATCTACTGTAGATCGCCGATGATCTACTTTAGATCGCTGATGATCTACTGTAGATCGCCGATGATCTACTTTAGATCGCTGATGATCTACTGTAGATCGCCGATGATCGACTCGATACTATTCGACGGTCGTAGAAAAGATTTTGGATCTAACATAAACATTATCACGGTATCGTTACAGCCACGCAAACAGCGATTAGGTGTACAATGAATATTTTTTCCGAGTCTGGTGAAAAATATACGAAGAATAGATAGGATTAAGTCGCTTTTGATGCCCTGATCAGCTTGAGGTGGTTCCCCGGGCCACTGACCTCATACGCATTAGCAACATAATCAAACCTTGGATGTTGCAAAAAATCTATTGAGTGTATTTATTATTAATAAACGATTCAATTAGATCACATCCAAATACATCAATAGCTCAATACGTACGTGTTTCTGTAAAAGTTGATTTAGCGCGTTAATTAATTATCACGGAAGCGATCAAGCGTGTCCTCCGAGCGGTCAAAAGGATTACTAACAAACATTGTCGTATTAATCAAGCGACATTGATACAAATAAAAAAAATCGTTTATGGTTATTCCCATGGAACGAGTAACGTATGAATAGGAACGTCCCATTGTCCCATTAGGTCCAATCCCGTTAGGGCCAGTCTCGATATAACGCCTTAATTTGCGCCGTTTGGTCTAATTGCTGTTTCTGCAATTTTCAGACTAAAATAGCAATAAGCCTAATTTTGTCCAATTTGGGTCCACTGAGAATATAATTGAAATGATCCTCGTGTTCGTACGAATGCACATATCCTGTTGTTTTAAGGGTGTAATAACCTATATATGACAGTGTCACTATACGATTGTGCAATCTCCACGCGATGGGTGGCATTCAAAGTCAGATAACTGAGGTCACAGAATCACAGAACGAACAGAAATTCAATGCACGACGCCAAGTCACAGTGTATGGTTAACCTTAAGGATGGGACCTTTCTTGACCCGCCGTTCACTCAATTCTTCAGATTGGCAGACGACAGCCGTTACTGTTGGTGCGGTGTATCGGTCACATGATCTGCAGCGGTCTCACCACTTGTTGACCAACATAACAATATGACCATTATAAAATACACTTCGAAATTGTATGTTCACTGATTCACGATATGTCTTTTCAATTTCCGTTCCTCGGTCATCTTCTTCTTTGCGTCCCTTGCGTAATACGCATTAACGGTCATGCTCCCCCGTCCCTGTGGATCCGATAATTTTAGAAATCGTCTATTCTTTCACATTGCAGACATAGGTCCTTCTTTATCTTTCTCTGGCTTCTGTTCCCTCAATCTCGCCGGTGACTGCTAAGTTCGTTATTCCATTCCTGTGCATTAACCAATCCAAAGAATGTTATTTTAAGTTTGTTATCGTTTTCATTAGCTCTCTTTTACACCAAAAATGACGATAACCAAATTATTTAGCATTTTATCGGTCCATGAGATCTTGTATCTCTCCAACGAACCACATCTCTGTCGCATTCAAGCTTTTGATCAGTCATACGGCATCATAATATGAAAGCGTATTTTTGACGCGCAAAAAACCACCTTCATCTAGTGTTTGATCTCCAACCTTCGCGTATTTTTTGAGGTTTACAAGAAAATGTCTACTTAGCTGATGGTAGCGTTAACAAGGGGTAACCAGCAGAGTGGTCCTATAAACAAGAAAGAAATGCGCAGCAAAAAACCTTGCCTCCGGTGAGGTCCGGAAGCATGACTTCCAGACAACCCGTCTGAGCTAATGATGCCAGAGATGATGCACGACGATATACGTCACGGACGCTGTCTTGTTGAATAAGTAATGTGTGTGTATGATAACAATACGGTAACATTTGTACAATTAACAGACTCATTAAGCTGTATTTACGCTGTTCGTGACAGGATTCCTAAACACTAATGCCCGGGGTTTTCTAATTAAAGAGTTTAGACCACTGCCATATGCAAGGGAAGGTGTTGTGTCAATGTAACTTAAGTTATTGTATCGAAAAAATTTTCAATTTCTATACTCTTGTTATCCTACGGTCTCCGTTTATATGTATTCAACACCTTCATATCACCTGTGTCCTACCTAATCTTTGGTCTGCCCTTTGTTGTGGTTTGTTTTCGGCATCCTTTACTTTCGTCTCATTTATAATGCTGACGTAGTCCTCTGCCTTTAATCGCGCAGTTTTCTTCACTACCGAACCCTTTGCAATACTCCAGTATATACCCTGTGTCCTGTGCGTCCCACCCGCCTACTTAGCACACCCGACGAAGTACACGTGTATAAGAAATCCTGTCTTGCTGCTTAACCTTAATTGCTCTTGAAAGTTTTACCCTCCCTCACTTTTCGGGAATCCAAATAAAGCCGGCTAATGATCCACGATTCAGCAGTACGATACAATACCCGACTGTATCTACAAATAGCATCTCTGACGCGACGTAAATGTTTCCTGTACATTGTGTTAACTTTGTGATTGCAGACGTGACTCTGCCGCTTGTCACGGGGATCTACAGAGACAAACACTTCCCTCCAGTAAGATTGTACGATCGTAAATATCCCTATATAATGAGATCTATGTAATTAGACTCGGGCGAGTGACGCCATTGTGAAAAGTAACTCTTGACGGCAATGTTTCACCAAAATGTGGGTCACTGGCAAACGCGATTCGTTTGCGACAGTGAAGTGCCCAGCACCGAGGATATTCTTTAGGTTTTCAGCAAAACAGAATCAACAAATGTACCGGTAACAGGGGTAGCTAATGTAGTTCAATAAATAGCCTCTAATAAAGGTATAGGTTTCTTTCTGTGCATTTCTCTCCAACAAAAGTACCGTAAACAATTTTTATAGAACCTGTCGAATGACTCCTGCACGTTTGCTTCTAGGAAAATTTCTTTGCCAAAATAAAATGGTGTCGATGTTTACGTCTAAACCCTTACTGCTTCTGCCACAAGATTTGTTCAGTACGGCTCACTGCGAGCTCAAAGTCATATTCAATCCACATCGTGATCTGTTGATTTCACTCGACAGGAATGCACAAAGAAATTCCGCGATATACGCCAGCATACGATGTGCCTGACAGACAGCGCTAAACTGGTGAAATCAGGTGTGACCACCGCCGATATCGCCAAAATCGTCGACTTACACAACGACTTCAGGTCACGCGAAACCAGAGCAGCCAACATGGAAAAAACCGTACGAGAATTCACATCTTGGTTTTATTTAATTCTTAATTTATTTTATTCATTCATTTATTCAGTAATTTATCCAAAATATTCACACATTTACATGATATATATAGAGTAAATAGACACATAAGTAAAATGTACAGAGATAAATGAAAGAATATCGCGGAAATCTGTCGACCCAACCCGTGCAAAAGTAAAAATTGTATGAAACTGTAACGTTTAGCCAGTTAATCAAGAACGGGTTCCCGTTTTACTACGAACTCAACGTGAAACTTAAATAAAAAAACCCTCTTAGAATACGAGGTAACATGTGTTTACTTGTTAGTCACATTTTTCAACGCGAAAGTAAATATGCCACCTTATATATAAGTAAATATAACTCCCTTATTTGTGTTACAGGAGAATAATATTCATGGAATATGTAGATTGCCTAAAATTATTAGGGAATATGTATATTCCCCTTTGTTTTTAAGGAATTTATGTGAATTCACCAATTTTTTTAAGGAATATCTATATTCCCTGAAATATTGCCCATATTTCTGGACATCTTTCTTGTATTTGACTTTGCAATGGATTGGGTACTATCGCCACTCTGTGTGTGGTGTGACTTTAATCCTTAACTGACACCCTGGTAACTAGCGCATGCGTCGGATCAATGATCAATGGGTATTAGTGTCATGGCCGTCATCAAAGGGAGAGTAATGTAAATGCTGTATGTTTAAGTTAGAGTAAGTAAATAAATAAGTGAAATACATGACTACCAAAATACCGATTAAATCCGTAAATATCGACTTTCTGTAGCGGGGTGTTATACAGTACATCAACAGAGAGATTGTATAAAAGATCGTGGATGTATGAATTATTGAATAAGTCTGAGATTTTATTCGGTTATCGTTTTATTTTTAATCGGTTCAATCTACGACGGCTCGTAATAACTGTGATGTAGGACTTGCGTTTAGGCAGGAGTAACTCGATTCACATCAATCTAAAGTAAAAAAGTCAGTTTTCATCACTCGCAGTGATTAAGCTACGTTCGTTACTTGATGAAGGTGGTACAGCTAAGTCTTTTACATCATTGAAAACGCCTCGTCCGTACTGTCTTGTAGAGGGCTACGATATTCTCACTTGCGGCGATAAAAAGCTGATTCTGGCAGGTACTTCCAGTGATACACCGCTATATTTAGTCACAATAAAAAAGTGTCGGGATACAATGATGGAATATCTCGCCGAGAAATATGCTAACATTTCTGAGCAGACATTCGCAAAATACAAAAATCTATGTTTGCAGTGTGTTCGCAAACAAAACGCCCCGTGGGCAGTGGCACGGTTGTTAAACGACTTTTGAGTTCAAACTTTGGTTGACGCTATCAGGTAGAACTTATTGCCAATGTGTCCAGTGGGAAAGCTGGATCACAGTTCATCAAGATCGTTTGACCACCTTCTCTGTACTTCGACATTTCACATCCGAGAGAGCAGCTGGAGTCGCTTTCCAGTTATTGGACATATTCTATTACTGAGAGCATCGTTAATCCTAGACAGAGATAACGCATCTGAATTCATCGCTGCCACTTATCACTGAGTTGAAAGTTCTCTGGTCTGAACTTGTTCTTTTTCCATGGGATTCATTCTGATTGTGAGAAGATTCTGATACTACTACTGAGGTTATAACAACCAATGTCAATTTCTGGGAATATGTCTAGAAGTTTAGCAAAAAATTTCAGAGAATATGTAGTTATTCCCTAAAAATTTTGGGGAATATACATATTCTCTTCATGAAACAGGGAATACATTTTCCCAAATTATTCATATTTTACATATTTTTACAACACCCTGAATATACTTTTTCCCGTAGCATATACAGTAAACATAGAGAACAGTTGGTCATTTTGATGATTATTATTATGTGTTGTAATAGACAAAAGTTTTGGTGTTATGGGGTAGGCTACTGTGTTGAATCTAGGTGGAATATCATTTTCATGATGGAAAAGACATCGTTGATCTTAGATTTGAATGATTTGTGTGTAAAGTTGTTTTTTACTCGTCGGACTAGTAAGTCGTTAAAGCAAGCAAATTATGCACATTCATGTACGAAGGTAGCGTGAAGATTTATTTTGATGAGTCAGTAAAAGGCTGTTTTTAAGTTTCTTTTCAGTCAAATAAATGACAAATAGTGACCTACAAGGTACATTGCTATGCGATTTCAGGCGTGGGATGACAATTTGGCGCGAATAGCTGAGAAATGGGCCAAGCAATGTACCACCGAGCACGATACGATGCGAATCGAACCGGGTATATATCGATACTAATCAATCAGTTAGTCAGTCAATCAATCGATCTTCATCGTCTGATCCATCATTAGGCGGTCCTGAACACAGCTAACCAAGATCGTTGTCGTCACGAAGTCGTTATATATAGTCCGCCTAATTTAGTCTGCCGGGAAACCACCAAATCAGGGGAGACAATTTACGATCATCCATTTGTAAACGCCACTGGTCACAAACATCAACAAACATCCCCCTCCGTCTAGCGCCACAGGAGACAATGGTAAAAACATCCAGAACATATATCAGTCCGAGAAACGAGTCTCTGTACTACCAGACATATTTATTATTTGCGCGCTATCTACTGCAGATTACAATGTCGAGGTCGGTCAGAATCTTGCGTTCGGTTACGGCAGCTGGGACGCTGCTGTCGCCGCCTGGTACGCCGAGAAAAGCTCGCACACTTACGGAAAGACACAATCAAACTTTCTCGACGTTGGTCACTATACCCAGGTATCTCTCGACCTGCCGAACAATAACACTACACGGTTTTGTAGCGAGACAATCTCATGTGTCTAACATAGTATATAAACTTATACCTGTATGTGCGGGAAACACAAAAAAGTTCATTCCACAATAATATTGTAATATCAAGATATAATTACCTAGAATTGTTCTTCAATAACAGTAATTTGAAATCACCCATATTATATATATTCTATGGAAGTGCCATATAGACAATATTTTTTATAAGATTCACTTTCAAGTTTTTCCAATTTCTTCCCATTGTTTTTATACACATTCTATCACAACGTTAACGAAGTAGCCGTTGTGGTTCTATAGGATTTATTAACTGAAGACGAGAACAGCAGAGAAGAAACACCTAGCCTCGGTTTAATCTCGGCGTTCTCAAAATGGTATTCAATACCTAAATGCGCAGGGAAGTCTGGCCCTGTCGCTCAGATGATAGAGCGCCAGGCCGATATCTGGAGGACGCGGGTTTCAGTCCCACCAGGGACAAGATTCTTTGGTACATTTCTCTACACAAATTTGCAAAACAGGCATCTATTGTGTTGTACTCTATTGGAGTCTGTGATCTGTTTAAACAAGAAAAGTCATGAACAGTCTTGGAATTGGAAAAATTGTTTTATGCGAAAATCTCTTATCATCGAATAATTTATCGTGTACGTTGTGTATTTCTGGTGTGCATAGCATTTGTTTTGTTTCTTCAGCTAGTACAGGACGGCGCAGTCAAGGTGGGCTGTGGCTACGCGGAATGTAACACGGCGTATCGAGCTTACTATGTCTGTAACTACATCGAAGGGCAAGTATCAACCGTCAGTCTGGTATCTTGCATACAAGAGCATTTTTTTGTAAATTAAATCATGAGTCACCGACGTACTAGGAAATCATGACGTACACCAAGGCATCACAAATTCAATCATGGATCGTTTCACTAAATCTGGGGTAGATGAGCTCAAGGCAACTATCATATTGTTTCTTGTCGCGTTGTCGACCGTTCAGACCGTACCTTTTTAGTTTTGGCCTGTCCAAAATAAGGCAAGTTTGGTCTTTCCAAGACTAGTGGAAGAAAGATACATATTTACGGCGTACCTCAAGTCGTTTACCTGAGCTGCAGTGGTGGAGTGGCCCTGAGCGACCAGCACTTGTAAGTTTTTCATATTTCCTGCTGACGGAGAGGTCGCGTAAGTCAAAGTGTTTCGATACCAACTCAAATGCAGATCTGCCACGTTGCATAATGGCGACACAACCAAAATTTTACTGACATATGTTGATATGTGTATATGGCGTGTACTTTAAACCTAAATGTTTTGTAGAAACTGGAATGTGACGCATCCATACAGACGCGGGCTGAAGTCATGTTCCGAATGTCCCACTCAGTGCAAAAATAATCTCTGTGGTCAGTAGTATACGTTTAATCTACCCAATTATAGTTACTACGACTTCTCAACGAGTGAGTGCCTCTTGTCATTTATGCAAATAGGTCACCAAAAGTTTAACCTACTGATTTATCAACTGATAAATACAGACTCTAAGATGCATACGGTAACCGAACGTGCTATACCATTTATGAATCGGTTGGTGAATGATTTGTTGCCAGTAGTTACCATCGAATGAGCTGGACACGATACCGGTATGGACGAAAAAGGTGGCGTCGATTGGTTGGCAACACAAAAAAGAGATTGTTGCTCATTTGCAGTGATATAAAACGAGTGTCGATAATGATGATATTATATATCTCTTCGATGTTACTCTGCAGGATCCACGCTACAGTCTTTCAGCTTACTAGTGATAACTTACTATCGAGTCTGTAATGTTGTGCTGCTACTCATGATATTTTTGGCAGATTGCGGTGGAAAATTTTGTTTCAACGGCGGCACCATGCAATTAGATTCGTGCGAATGTCGCTGTGCGCGTGGATTTATCGGTCCCCAATGTCTCCAAAGTGAGTCGCCGACATGTTTGACGCGAGGATGAACGGGGAGATCTGTACCGTCACTTTACTTCACATTTACTTACCTGTCGAGAGTTTTTTCAGAAATATACTATTTCTACTATAGCTCTACATAAATGAGAGGAATGTTTCAGATTAGTTAAGTATCTATAAGGAATGAATAAAATTGCTTTAGGAAGTACCATAACAAGCACCATAAAATTCACTTACAGTCATCCGAAGGTAGTTAACCTGATGCTACTATCAAGCATTTGCAACCTGGTAAAAATCGTAAAATAGTGTATTAAAAACTTCCGATAATTATCAAATCCGTTTTTGATAAACTAGTGTTGTAATCGGTACATGCGTTGGTTATTTATTCAACAGTTTTATTGATGTCAGGCCTACTCATGGACACTATGCACATTAACATTAACCGATGAAGGATTGGTGGTCCTGAAAAATGGTCAGTAAACACGATCCTACCAGCTTAACGTAACGAGTGAAAGAGCCAGATTATTCCCCGCACTTCTGCGATATAAATATACGACTAAGCAACAAAATCAATGTTTTACTCGTCTAAAAGTCAGCCTAGACTATGATATTATAACGATAGCCCCGAAATTTGGTATAATAATCTGTAATCAAATTAGTAAAAAAATTTCTGCAGCTGTATGCCCGTTTCGGTGTCAGAATGGAGGGACTATTGACCTGAGAAACTGCGAGTGTCGCTGTTACAGTCTGTACCGCGGGCCGTACTGCAACCTCAGTGAGTGTTGAGCGTATCACGACAGAGAAGCGTTCAACGCTTAATCCAGCTATCGTAAATTACATAAACGCCGCTGAAATCCACCCGTTTTTCGGTCTCGCGTTGCGACGACACTGATGGTTTTGTAGGATACGCAAATCCATCCAACTTGTACCGACACTGACAGTATAAATTATAAAATAATCACTGACGATTACTCTGTATACTTTTGAAGAATATGACATCGCGCGGAACTCGCGCATTTCAGTTACTGGATGCTGGATGCTCCAGAAACGTGATCGTTTGTTGAATATGGAACATGTTATTAGGATGGCAAACAAAGGAACACGCGCAAAATAAAGTTACGCTAACTTAATGAAAGCCGGGAGATCTATCTGTTTTGCACAACTTCCGCAATTTCTGATAAGATTTGTTATGAAATTAGATGGAATTTTATTGATTTATGGTACCCTTTTAACACATGGCTATAAAAGACACTTTATAAATTGACGGTTACTACGATTAACTAGAAATACAAGGAATACTGTTCAAAATCGAAGTCGGTCTACCATAAATGAGTCGAAATTAAAAGAGACATATACAGTAAAATCACAGATTCCGCATATGACTGTGGAGTCTGGACGTTTCAGTGGAAAAAAAGCAACTGTCTTTTGATAAACAGAAAAACGACATAACAACAAAAATCGTTTGGAATAGCACCGGGAATATTGTTCTCGTGTTTTACAGAGTAACAGACTGCGACAGGATGTTTGGTGGAATCGCACTGACAATCGCTTACAGAGTAACAGACTGCGACAGGATGTTTGGTGGAATCGCACTGACAATCGCTCACAGAGTAACAGACTGCGACAGGACGTTTAGTGGAATCGCACTGACAATCGCTTACAGAGTAACAGACTGCGACAGGACGTTTGGTGGAATCGCACTGACAATCGCTCACAGAGTAACAGACTGCGACAGGACGTTTGGTGGATTCTCGCTGACAATCGCAACGCGGACTTAGACAATGCATCCTTATCACTCTCATACCTTTTGATAAAATATTCCTGTATTTTACTGGGATTCGATAGATTTATTTGCCTGTTATTACCATTCATGTTAATCTTCATTTTTTCTGGGGTCCAAAGGCATAACATTAATCAAAAAGTATTGCACTGTTTAAACAGACAGGGTATATGGCAAAAAGTTAAAAGCCAGTCACGCGTTGATGTTTTCGCAGAGTTTTGTCCGTATCAAGAGCCAAGATACTGCACGACATCGTGGCCGCCGTCCTACTGTACTCGTTTCCCCCGCGCTGTGCCTCTCGACTGTCCATATCTCTGTGGCCAGTGTGCCAGTCGGTATACCGTGGATTTCTATGACTATATTATTATATTACATATTATATAATAATATTATATATTATTCTATAATAATAATATTATATTGACTATAATATAATATTATACTTCAAAAGTGGACGTGTGAAACACTTCCAGGATTTTGATTTAAGTAAATCGTAATATCCTTCTAGTCCAAGAATTTTCTAATACAGTAAAGATTTGTTACAAGAGTCAATCTGGCTTTTTCTCTCTCTGCAATACCAGTCTCTTGTCTATAAATACGATGTTAGTCAAGTAAAGCATGAAATTATTTAATACAGGCTGATGGCGTACACTCCGAGAATTCTATAAAACCTTGCGATTATATTGTGGTTATAGCACGGTCAATAATTCTTCACTGGCATTACATTATGATAACATGTGGCGAAATGAGTTAAACCAGTCGCGTGTATTCTATGCAGATTCTGGCCGATAGTTTACAAAAATGTCGATAAACTGCTATTTTTCAGACAAACCACGGTGCAAAGATGATTCTTTATGTTATAAGTCCTCATTTGGCTGTACCTACTATGGTCAGAGGCCATCCAAAGGTATTTTTTCTGTTTACTGTCCTTCATAACGATTAGATAATGAAACCCACGCTCATCCTCGTATTAGTAGGCCTACCATTATTGTACATGCATATCGATTTAATCCATTTGACTTTTTATGAGCCTACCTCTATGTTCAAAATATGTCAGAATTTGCGACAAGTCACTACAATTCATTGGAGAAGAAAGGAAAAGGCGAGGTTTTGGTGCTACTTAATAATTAAATGACAGTGGCATGTAAAATATTGCCTTACATTTAAGCATGAAAATTTGCTCATTTCCTATTTTGGGAGGCTCGGGAAAAAATTCGTAGTTTGTGTTGGTTCGAACTCACAACCTCACGCATGAAAGGCAGCGCTTCTAACCACTGCACCACTGGCGCCAACAAAGCTTTCTCTATACATTATCTATTCTAACCAGAAGCTCTCCTCTGTGGTGTTTTCATTTTATTCGTGAGACTCTCATTTTTCCCTTCATTTTAGTGGAATGTTCGCGCCTCGGCGACTCGGGAGATGACAAGACGCAATGTCAGTCTAAAGGAGGGACGTACGGGTGTGGCGCGTGCACGTCCGTGGCCAATATTAACAAGGATGTTTGTCCTGTCCAGTGCGGAACGTGTGACGGTGTGTCTAATAAATACAGCACATCGTAATATTGGTGGAAATGTATTTATGTGCCACTGATAACTAAGGCTAATCAATTAGTCATGTTAACCACATTTATAGGCGTGCTTTGTAAAGGGCCAAGAACAACACGTACCTTTGTAATCAGCCTGTTATTACATAGTAGTGCATACATACATGCACGCATGCATTATACATTAATGACGTTACACTCTGTGACACCGCCACTGAGCAGTACCTTCTTAGTAGATTATGGCGGTATACAAAATACAAAATTAATGACAACGTATTATTACAATATATTAGGCTCCAGTGGTGTAGTGGTTAGAAGGGCTGCCTTTTATGCGAGAGGTTGCGAGTTCGAACCAGCATAAACCAGGGATTTTTCCCGCGCCTTCCACAAAGAGAAATGAGCAGGATTTTCGTGCTTGAATATCGAGAAAGATTTGTCGTAGAATGGTTTCTTATAAAAATATCTCAGGGATATGTTGTACGTGCGACTGACATTTAATTATAAAGTAACACCAAAACCTCGCCTCTACCTTTATTAAAACGCTCACTGCGTTCTATAAGTCACTGTTCTTGCTCTACATCCAGAGCCACAGAAAATGAATACACATTACCTACGTTTTCAATAATAGTATTGACTCGGTACGTATGGCTACACAACGCACAATTTTTCATCAAAGTTAGTTTCAGGTCAATGTGCAAGATTGAATTGTTCGAACGGAGGCACCTTCAACGAAGCAAGATGTCGGTGTGATTGTTTACCTGGCTTTGGCGGTACCACGTGTAACGCAGGTAATACAAGACGGGGTCTGTCGGGTTGAGTATCTGTCGACCACGTGTAACGCAGGTAATACAATACGGGGTCTCTCGGGTTGAGTATCTGTCGACCACGTGTAACGCAGGTAATACAAGACGGGGTCTCTCGGGTTCAGTATCTGTCGACCACGTGTAACGCAGGTAATACAAGACGGGGTCTCTCGGGTTCAGTATCTGTCGACCACGTGTAA
>WURV02165569.1:0-14991 GCA_011762755.2 Epimenia babai
CTTAGGGATGTAACAGGGCAATGTTGTACGTGCGACTGACATTTAATTATAAAGTAGCACTAAAACCTCGCCTTTACACTTTCTTGTTAGATATCTCACGAAAATAAGCAGCCATAACAACAACGCAATGTCTCAACCATATAATTTCAGATATCCCATTAAAACACACATCCATGATGAACACAATTGTCAGACTGTTTATTCACCTTCCGAGAACTCTCACAAAAAACAAATCCATATTCAAACATATTTATATAAGACACTGCAGTAACAAATTTTCATATGCTCAATAACAATGATGAAGCCAACCTCTTTAATAAGTAATATGACAATGAAACAGTGGAATATAAGACGTACCTTATAAGTGAACTTAGTCGAACTCATCACTTCTATAATGTTGAAGGCAGCCCAACTAATGTCATACCCTATCATTTGTAACTGAAATCACAACACAATCATAATAAATATGAATGTAAACTGTTTAAATGACTTTAAATGATAACTAGACATTCCTATAACAGCTGTAGTCTTGGCTCTAAATAAAATGAAAAAAAATGTAAAATATTCTAATAACCGGAAGGAATTATCATAGATAAGGAAGGAGTAGTCCTTCAAATTTCTGATGGTCTCATATATGGTAAAAACATTCACAGATCTACATTGTATGTGTAAAGGCTGATTAAGTTATTAATGATAGACCACAGTTATAAAAGTTTGAATTTAATTATAAGACAAGTGGGATGTAATGATAAAAATTACTTATGTTATAATTAAATTATACAACAGAAAATGAACAAGATTTTTGTGCTTGAATATACAGAAAAGATTTGTCGTGGAATGGCTTATCATAAAAATATTTTAGGGATGTAAAAGGGCAATATTTTACGTGCGACTGACATTTAATTATAAAGTAGCACCAAAACCTCGCCTTTTCCTTTTTTAACAAGGTTAAAATTATGTTATACTTAAAGTTGAACAATAGAGCCAGTGGCCAAGTGTAATAATTTACTAGAACTGAAAATAAACTGCATGAGGCTCATGTGTGAAAGTGACACCATAAATGAACTGATACGTATATGTAAATAGTAACATATACAGTGAAATTATGTTAGTGTTTAATTACATATCGTTTTGTTTTAAACATATTTTTATTTCAAACATCGAAATTTGGATTGAGCTCGAGCAATCACTCAAATCAGCCCTTTCCAACATGGCAAAACACACACACAGTAAGATACAAAATGGCGATGTCATCTTTATATTTAAAATTAATCCAACTATAACGAAAGAAAATCTGTACATGATAGTATGCATCACATATTATGATTATAATATCCCTGAAAATATTTTAAACACATGTAGATTTAACACCAAATACCAATAAAGCAATTTAATTACATATGTCAACTTGTTGACGGCATTGGCCTTCACTGCCAGGTTGTCCTGCCTCAGTTCCTGCTTGATCTCATCCACACACTCCGTGATGTACTTCGACTGAAAATTGTAAAAAGCATGCCGAAATCCATTTGTCGATTTATTACTCGGTCAACTAATTTAGATTTTGCTTAAGGCGTAATAATGTAATAGAAAAATATTCATGGATTTTGTCATTTTTTTCTGTGTGTTTCTCTCATATGGTTTATTATAAACCAATATAATTCCACCATTCATACTAAATATATTAAAGTACAAGTTCTTACACGGGTTCAGAGTAAATTCAGTATAGCTTTCATGTTAGAAACTATTACACAAAACCATGCATGTTACAGATATCTGTGTATAGAGCTAGCATAGTATAAATATGTTACATACGATTAATATTATTATCATTATGTACAATGTATATGGCACATATAAGGTCAAGGATATATAATGCACAAGAAACAGAGAACACGATTATAACAACAAATATCAAACACAAAAATTTTTATAACATATATACTAACATAATTATCCTATATGTACAGGGAGTAAAGGTATAGGCCATATTTGGTTGAGGTCGATTATAAATTGAAAGCAGGTGAAATCTGACCAGTGTTTTGAACTGTGTGATGTTGGTGAATGAATTTGGGGAGGTACAGAGTTGAACAGATAGGAGACAGCATATACAAAAGAACGGTCACCATAACTTGTGTATCGCGTTTTGGGTAAAACAAGTGAAATGGTCTTTGATTGCGTGGTCAGTCTGACGAATGTCGGTCCAGTCGCCCCGCTCGCCTCCCACCTCGGACAACTCGACCCGGGCTACTCGCCCCATCTCCGGCGTGTCAGACAACTTGCCCCACAACTCGCCCCACCCAGTGAGACGACTCGACCCGATTGTAGCACGCCGAAGCGTAGCCGGTGTAGGGCTTACGCGCGCGTGCACTATTTGATGTAGCCGTCTTATGTAAACATCAGTACCTGCCTGCTAGATTTGCGATCGTTATATAAGCTTTCGGTTACTATGCTTTATAGAGCTAACGCGTGCTCGAACGCCGCAATAAATTGAAATAAACATCGTGTATGATCTTTCCTATGTAAACATCATTTTCTTTGAACCAGCTATGGTAAATATATATATGGGGAAATGCTGGTTATATCGATCACTCGCAATATCTTGAGCGATGTGGTGATTTGGTCAGTGCCTAGATCATCATGTATATATTGTGTATTACATCTATCGTATTATTATCATTATCATGTGTGACATCTTGTATTTTAGATAGTTATGTATATATTGTGTATTATATCTGTCATGTGTTATCATTATCATGTGTAACATCTGGTAAATCTTGTATATTAGATCTTTGGGTATATATATCGCCTATAATATCTATCGTATATCGTATTTTTTGTGTAATAAATTCTCATTACTCAAATTGTTTGGTTAGTCAAATAGATATCTATAAGCACATAATTATGTCCCCATTTCGATAAGTGGGGCGAGTTGTCTTTTCCAAATGGGGCGACTTGTCTGGGGCGAGAAATGAGTGGGTCGAGTTGTCTCCCCATAGGTGCCATACTATAACATGGGTCGAGTTGTCCGCGTCGGAAAGTCGATGGGGCGAGTTGTCTAACAGGGTGGTTATGGGAAAGGATTTAAATTTTTTTTATTATTTAAGTAACATTAATATACAGCACTTTAGAGGCACTTGTGCACAAATTGACTTTCCTCCAGTGCATATTATGTCATGCGGACAAAAATCAATTACAACGGTACTTGGAAATGCTACCTCACAGGAAAATGGAACGTTCTGTTTAGATCCCTAGACAGGAGTCCAGAAAACTTTGAATCAATTCCCGTTCTAGCCAGTATATTACCCGTTTCTCTTTACGGACATAGGCATCTTAAAACCTGTCTGCTCTCAGGGTGTCTGGATAGCCCTTGCGCGGTTCTGCAAGGGGCTTCCTCCCAATGATGTGGCTGCGCTTCAGATGCTCTCTGGGTGGTCTGTGTGGCACTGTCTGTATGACTCTGATCCCTCCGGCATCTCGTCATCTCATTGTGAATTATCTTCATCTATCACCAATGGCGTGAATGGGCTAAACACAATCTCTACTCAGATTAGTTGGGTTTTCACTACAGTTTTTCCTCCACCCCTTATAACTGAAGTTAATCCGTTTGTACTCTTAACCACATAGTCTAGCTGGCATTATATAGGGCCAGCAAGAGCCTTAACGACATTTTGGTAATCCGCCTGTATTTCTAAGTTCCTACCTCATTATCTTTATGATTACGGATGCCACGGACTAAATCTTGTACATTTTTGTCTAAAACCCTTTCCAAAGTCCCTTTAACTTTCTTGAGCGCCATCACAACAGTTGTAACGTTCACTTGATAATAGGAAGACTTAGATACGCTATGATGAAATCATCCATTCAGTAATCGTATGTCAATTACAGCATGAAGCAGGGAAATGTCAAAGCGGGTGGGAAAGCAACATGGCTTCCGCGTATTGTGATCATGTGACGTAGGGTCACGACCGACGATTTCCCGTTCGGTAACCGACTACCAAGTCTCAACGTCTAGATTAGTCGGATTTTTTTCAGTAAAAAAATGCACATTTTAGCCACAAATCTACTTGCACCGTTTTTTCTGACGACTCATTTTTGTGAAAATCAATTTATCACATGTCTATAGGTGTTTGTTAGAGAATTCAGTAGGACATGCTAACTAACACGATATTGTCAGCGTAAAATAAATAAATATGTTAGACATCATATCAGAGACAACTTTTCTCTCTAGACTGCGTTTACGCAAATAAACTTCAAAATTTTGGAGGAAGAAGTATAATAGTAATAATCTATTTAAACTATCTCAAACCTTACGTGCCTAGTGCCCATACACTATTATTCTACCAATATATACAAGCACGTGCCTAGGTTGTGAAAATTCGAACAATAATGAATGATTGACTTCATTCCATGCCTTTACTGCATTTATACGCGAAATACTGCGGACCTGTACTTTTATTGCACTACAAGTAGTGGTTATAAGAGTCAGAATCGATTTTTGCAACGCAGCAATTGGTGTTGCGACACGAAATTCATCAAATGGATGTGATTTTTTGAATAATAGGGAGAGTAAAGGTGGTATGAGTTATGTATAAATAAATGTGCGCACGATCCAACGATATTCTTCATATGAAGATAACTTTAAGTGCGATATTACGGCCTACCTCGTATATAAATTTTCTTCACTGTGACACAAAGATATAGTTTGTATAGGTGTTAATTCCAGTGTAGGCTTACTGTCACCATATACCTTCGTACAGGAATGATCTTATTCATCTGAGGGTTATGTGACGATATAAACCACACAAAACTTCTTAAGGATCACAGATAGAATATACAATAATACACTGAAATATATGTATAATAAATTATGAATACAAATGTGATTGATTTGCTGGAGAACTTGGGTCTTGTTGACGAGTGAAGAGAACATGTTTCACATGTTGACCACTCAAGGCAATAGTAAGCCAAGCTCATACCCGATTACCAACATTTACTTCACATTACATCAGTGTTTTAGTGTTTGTTAGGTGTATTATCTACCAGAAGGCCTCCAACACAAAATCGACGCTATTAGAAGACACGAATAGAGGGATAGACATGATCGAGGCTGGCATTTCTCAGCGACATGTCGCTTAAAAGTTGGCTGTGTCACAAAGTGACATCTCCCGTGCGTGGAATCCCTATTAGGCTACTGGTACACCCAACAGACGACATGGTACAGGACACCACAGAGTTACAACCCGTGCACAGAACTGATACACCACACTCTCCACTCTCCGCTGTAAGATACCACACGCGCACAGCTACAATCTTGCAGAGACCCATGAGAGATGCATCAGGAGTTCGTTTATTGACCCAACACACCAGGAAAAGGCCCCATGAATCAGGATTGAGGGCTGGTCGACCAGCTATACGCATCGCACTGACTGAACAGCACAGACAACATCGATATGACTGGTGTCGAGAACATGTCACCTGGACCCAAGCCTAGTGGAGTACTGTACTATTCTCATGAGTCCAGGTTCTGTCTAGCCTTCAATGATGGTCGTGGTCGGGTGTGGAGAAGGCCGAATGAGCGATATTCTGATGCTACAGTTGTTGATCATGATCGATATGGCGGCGGCTCTGTCATGGTCTCGGGTGGCATCACTACCACGCATCGTACAGACCTCCATGCCATTGAAAACGGCACGTTAACTGGTGTCAGATACCACGATAAAAACCTCGACGTGTTGGTGAGGCCATTGGCTGTTGATATTTGTCCAGACTTTGTTCTGATAGATGATACTCGCCGTTCTATTTGTGAATGATTACCTTGGGGATGGAGGAACGACCGATTAGACTGGCCAGCTCGCTCACGTGATCTCAATCCTATCTGAGCATGCATAGAATATGTTGCATGCTGCAATCCCTGCCCGCAATGATCAACCTGGCAGGCTGCAACAGCTTAGGGATGCGCTATTGGACTCGTGGACTTATATCCCACAACAGAACCTGTGTCACCTAGTCGAAAGCATGCGCGAAACATGTCAAGCAGTAATTGACAGAAGAGAAGGTCACACACGCTACTAATCCATGTTTGTGAAAGAAAAACAGAACGTATCTTTGTTTTTCGGAATTTTTAGCATGTTTTATTCTCCTGACATTTTGTGGAAAAACATGGCTTATTTTTAAAATTAGTTTATTTTGGTCTGAATCGATATACATATTGATAAAATAGTTAGTACCATAGCTTTATTATATAAAATTATCACAAATTAATAGATATTTTGATCTATATATATGTATGGGTGATCATTGATCTTTAAGATACCATAGAAGTTTGTCGTACACAGAAATGCGAGTTGCGGTGTTAGCCACTTTGTTCAATCACAAGAACACGTTATTGACTACCAATTTCTTCTTTTATTGTTCATCGTGTGCTGCAGAATTACTCGATACTTTGTTTTCACCATAGCTGTGATTGTGGCCTCTTCTGTTTAATTCCTCGTTCATCCATACAGTCTTTGTTTGAAATATAGTTTTATTTTAATCACAACTAAGTTTACCCCTCTCCTTTGTTTACACTTAACTTCTTCCATCTCTCAGGCTATATATGCAAGTTTTGAATAATATACCTTGCATTCAAATGATCTTGAATGTGATGTTACACTATATCTTTTATAGCCATAAACTCACTTTTTCACTTATTAAGATAACTCTAGTGGAATTAAATGTTGCCACGTCCTTCCCATCGAATTACCAACCAATCGTAGTCCCACCAAAACATACCAATAGAGTGATAGATTTACACATAACGGCAAGAATTGGCGCAACCATTTTTACTACCTACTTAAACGACATAGCGTTCCACTCCTAATCGATCAGATATCTCTCTGATAGACCGCTTTGTGACATTTGTATGACACACTTCAAGTCTCTTGCGTAGCTTGCCGAATGTTGGCAAAAAGTTTAAAACGAGTAATGGTAATTCATTTATAAAGCACAAAAATCATACAGGTATCCCAATTGTGCTGTACAGCAAAAATATACACTAAACTAAACATAATGGTAACAGCACTCAAGTTACTGTATATGGACTCTAGTAAACAGGAGAGTTTTAGGATTTCGTTTAAAAGCTGGAAGTGAGTTAGATGCACGCAGTGTTAGTGGAAGATTGTTTCTCTGGTTTTCCTCTTTGTAGCCACAAGGAGGTGGAATATTTTATAAATAAATTTAGCAGTACCACACTGTAGACATTTACCCCACAATGGTGGGTGCTTGCTGTTTAGTAGACAAAAGGCACGGGTTGGCTGCAAGGGTCATATATTAATAGATAAAAACTTCAAATCAACCCCTTTCGAATCTGTTTGATCACGAGTGAATGGTTTAGATATATACCAGATTAAAGCAGAAGGCTTAATACTAAACAACAAAAACTATAGGCTTCTTTCTATTTAATATTACAAAAATGGGATATAAGGGTAATGAAAATACACGTAAATAACATTGAAAAGTAGTGCATTGTTTAAATATTGTTAAAATTTGTACCTGGTTGTGACTAAACAGAATCAAGTCATCACACAGATGCCACTGTATATTATCTATAATTACTTATCTGATAATAATACAAACTTTAAAAAAACAATAGCCCGTTTCGTTATAGTGTAAAAGATCAGTTTTCTCCAAAAATAATAGCTACATATGCCATTTTTCGACACGCCTAACAAACTGACGCTTGGCCACGTGAATGGATGGGTGAATGATGTTAACATGTAAAGTGAGTGCACCCAAACAATTGAATACTGTACAGTGACGATTATTCGTTGAACAGATGATCCAACCACGACCTTTGACCATTTACCATTCCAGCATTTGAGAGAGCAACGATCTAATCTATAAACAACCCCATCCCCTGCTCTGCAGATTTCTCTCACAGATATTTCCCGGTAATATACATTCCAGAACAGTGATTCGAAATTAGTGTTTTTTGCTATAATAGTGGAATTATTTTTTAATAGTCAGAAACACAAAATCAAAAAACAGAAATCAATAAACAACACTCAAGTGTAGAAACGATAGTGAAAATTCTGAAACGTATTATATACAGTGTATCAAACATAATTAACGATATCCAGTTACATGAACTAATTTAAGTATTGCACTGTGGTGTCAAAAAACTAGACATGATTCTAAGATGTAAAAGGTCGTTGGCACACATCGCTTGTGCGTCCAAGGGACAGTTATTTCTTGAGTCCTTTTGCCAAGAGGAACGCGTCCTGCTGGGGCTCACGACCGAGGAACGTACGTAGCATCTCATCGGCATCCTGTAACAGTTTTCGACTCGAGTCACGAATCCCACTAAGATTCGAAGCAAACTACTTGATGTTACACTGGTATGACTAAGTTTCATAAAACATTAACGAAATGCCAGCGAGATATGGTCGCAAGAGAACTAACTGACCTATGTCCCACCTAATCTGTTGTAGCGTACGGTGGTTGGTAACACAAGAACTGACTCATTTCCTAGTAACTATGAGGAGATTTGGTTGCAAGAAGAGAACTGACCTATGTCCTATCAAATCTGTTGTAGCGTACGGTGGTTGGCAACACAAAAACTGACGTATTTCCTAGTAACTATGAGGACATTTGGTTGCAAGAAAAGAACTGACCTATGTCCCACCAAATTTGGGGACATTAGTTAGTAAAAATAGACCAATCCGCGTCACAAAAACTTTGAGGCAAATTAGAGAAGATGGGAATGGTTAGCGTAATGGTTAGAGCGTGTGACTACTGGTGGCGTTTTTCGGGCAGAAAGCACCTTAAACCCCTGGGAAGTTGGGTAGCCCTTGCAGTGTGGTTCTCTTAGGGCTTTTCCCCTCTGACATGACCGAGTGTCAGATGCTCTATGGATGGTCTATGTCGCTAACCTCCCCTCTATGTCATTATTCTGTCAATAACCATTAACTATCATAGATTTAGTGGAAGGTGTGACATGTGTAGCACGTCTGTCGACGTTTGAAACCAGTGGCGTGAATTGAGGAAGGGCAATTGTCTGCCCAGCCCCAGTGGTTTTTAACAATACGTGTATTCCCCACCCCTTACGACTGAGGCTAATCAATTCATTGTGTTAACCACATTTATAGGCTAGGTTTGTAAAGGACTAAGAGTGGCCTAAACAATAATACGTTATTTTTAAATAACTATATAAAAGGAGGACTGACCCGGGTCGCACCAACTTCGAGAATATGTTTCCTGTAGTCTCGTCCAACTTGTGGGTTCATGATGCCTTCTTTCTTGAATCGAGACATGAACATATCCGCGCTGTACACCTCGCTCCACTGGAAAATTCCGTTATGCAACCGGTTGATAATTCTATAAAAACCCGATGGCATATCAAATTTAATAACTCTTAAAAACTAAAGTAGCTATTACTAAAGTAATAATCTATATACCTTATCACCAAGTTTGACAAATAACAGCTTACAACAAATCATTGTTGTTCTGTAAAAGGTTTCAGTACATACTTAACATTAATAATTTTCCACTGCATCAACACCCGTGATGTCACATATATAATGTCACAAAATTGTACATACTTACAGCTAGTCAAACAGACTCATCGAAAGACAAAATTCGCGTTCAGGGATACAAGAGAGGAAAAAATCAATATTCTCTCTGATTCGAACCCACCACCATCTGGTTCATAAGCCTGAGCAATTCCATGCCAATATGGTGAATATACCACCAGCAATATACACCAGCACTCTCTATCACCAAAGTCATCATGTTACTAAGGAATCTCATTAAATCACTCTCTTTGAAATTGGTGATTATCATCAGTCAAACCAGTCTAAGTCCAAAAGACCAAAAAATATCACAACTACAAGCAATGTTAGATTACATTAAGATATTATCCTGAGGCAGAGGAGGAAGAGGAGCCTACCATGTATCCATAATATTGAGCATCGTATCCGCCAGCTAAATGGCCAAAACTGGCGGCCATATTGGTTCCATCAGACAGCTCCATGCCCATTAACTCCCGGCACAACTTGGCAAATATCACGGCTGTATCAGCCTGCCAAACACAATTAACGACAGCATCAAATGAGCATCTCTCAAATAGACAATGGGCATTTATTTATACATACATATATTAATGAGCATGCACATGCACGCGCACGCACGCACGCACGCACACACACATGCGAGCGGAAACAGAGAACATCCACCCTTCCATCATAGGGCTGTGGTAAATGATGATTATTCACAGTGACATGATAGAAGTGGAGAGATGCGCGCCATAGACACGATCCAGAAAACATGACGTAACCACTCTGCAGGGGTTACTCTTATGGTGCTCTAATAAAGCCACAAACTGTAGACTGGCTAGAGCGGGAATCGATCTAGTCTGGTTGAGTAAGGTAGAAGATCTAACAACTAAATTACCTGCCCCTGCTGGGATATGATAGACGGTAAGACGAACCTTTTTGCTGGTGTGTATGGTTTGATCGAATACACTGAGAAATATCTGTCTGGTGTTGAAAACACCGGCGTTAGCCACCCGTGACTTAATGAGAGACGCCAACAGTTCGTCCGGTATAGGGCTGCCATCTATGTGGTGAGCGGACATGCGACGCAATGTTTCACCCTCCCACACCCAATTCTCTAACATCTGCGATGGGGCCTCAAGAAAATCCCTCTCTACTCTCGTTCCACTGTGAATAGAGTGAATGCAGGCGATGAAACAAAGGATTGGACGAAACTACGACTTGACAGGCAGGCGGCTTAATGGTCAGATCGTTAGAATTCAATCCGATAAGCCAAGATCGAATCCCCGTCGAGCCACTATGAAATCTGTGGTGTTTTTTAAGCATAAAACCGCCTCAGATCCCTGCCTAGCTGAGCGCTTTTCATGATGGTGGTTCCCCCAAATAATTATCTAAGCTAATCCATATGCCCTGATAACCACGGGTTAGCTTTTTACAAGAGGATGTATGGTCCAGACAACGGAGTGATGCCAGCCGATTGTTAGATACATGCAACCTTGTACATTCGTATAAAAGAGTATTATGTGTAAAATTGGGCAGGGATCAACTCGATCACTGGTCAATAAATATCTCTGTATAAAGACACCAAATAAGTGGCGCCCCGCACGACTCTCACCTAAATTAAAAAAAAAAAAATAAAACAAATAAACAATGAAACAAAAAATTATTAAATAAAATACAAGAAAAACAAGAATAAACCAAGAATAAAATATCTAGAATGCAAGAGCTAAGAAATTGATATGTTTGATTAAATGAAAACATATAACTAGTCACAAATATATAAAAAAGAACAAAAAATAAACAGAAGCCAAAGGAGGCCTCAATTACCCATTCAAATATTAAAACAAGAGGCTTTAGATGCCTTAAAAACCTCATTTAAAAAGGAAAATATCTGCGAAATGAGGAAGGTCTATGCAAGGCAGTGAAGCATTTCTTGGGAAGATGATTTGTAAAATAAAACAAAGATACTGGCAGAAATTACCATCGCTTGGATGATACCCCGAGCAAATCTGAAGACGTTCAACTGAAGGAAAATAAGTGCCATTATGACAAAGCTCTGTCACATGCGGTTTTAGAGAAGATTAAAAATATTAAGACTAACTATATATACATCGGCATAAATTACATTATATACTGAACGAAGTCGAATAAGACAAACCAAATGACGATATGAGCCAAATTGCAAAGGTTTGGACCCAGCGGTTTTTGAGGTTTTTTTAAAGAAAATGTTATTCGGGTGGACGGACGACAGACAAGGTCCCATCGGAAAACCTCACCAAACTTATGTTCAGGGCAGCTAAAAGAGTGATAAGAATGTAAGTAATGGAAAGGTAAGTAATGAGGAATTAAGTAATAAAACAGTAAATAATAAGAAAATGCCAATGAGGCCTCAAGACACACCTGAAACTGAAAGAAAAATACCGAATTCTAATGAAAAAAAAATTAAAACAAAAAATCAAAAATCAAATCCAAGAAAAAAAAATAGAAAATTTAGAATGAGAGAGCTTGTATGGAGGAATTAAAATGCTTTGATTGAATATAAACAAAACCTTCAAAAGAACAAGTGTGGCAAAATGAATAAAAATACAAATATCTTGAAAACAAGGCCTAAAGAGGCCTCAATGCTTTGAAATTCCAAATGAAATCAAAAACAGAAAATACAAAATAAATTTGCATTAGTTCAAAAGAGCTAGAAAACATTGGCAGAAATTAACTCCCATTCTTTGAATAACAATATCCCGACCAAATCTGAAAAAAGATCAACCCAGGGAAAAAATCTGCCAAATTGCCAAGCTCCAGACTAAAAGGTTTTTAAGAACAAGATTGTAATAGTAAAAATGCAAAAGTTAGCATAAATTACCTCCCTTTCTTTGGATAATATCCCGACCAAATCCGAAAAATAAATCAACCCAGGGAAAATATCTGCCAAATTGCAAAGCTCTACACAAAAAGGTTTTTAAGAACAACATTGTGATAGTAAAAATGCAAAAATCAGCATAAATTACCTCCCTTTCCTCTGGTGATTGCACCCTGAAAAAATCAAAGTAAGACTAGCCCATGAACATTATCTGCTGAATGGCAAAGGTGTGCCCCAACCATTTTTTGAGAAGATTTTTTAAAGTAAAAATGCCAATATCAGCACAAATTATGTGCAAATCCCAAACAAATTCAATTAAGACTAACCCAAGAACAATAACTGCAAAATTGCAAAGCTTTGAGGATTTTTTTACTGCTATAGGACAGACGGATGGACAGGCTGAAAGAATAGGAGTGACGAGCAAACTCCAATCGGAATAACTCACCAAACATATGCACAAGTGAGCTACTAAAAGGGTATGTAGTAATGAAGTAAATGGAGTAAAAGTCAACTCAAAAGGTAAAAAATAGCAATAATAAGTAATTGAAAATATAAAAATATTTGTAATGAAAAAGTAAGTATTAAATAATAGAGGATTAGGTACATATTGACACAATAAGTTATAAAAAAGAAAAGTGGAGGAAAAGGTGACATACGAGAACTCTTCAAATTCTGCCATTGAGCAAATGTGATGCATGGCGTGTCCAAATTCATGAAAGAATGTCTCGACCTGTGGATGTCAAACCACGCAAATGTCTTATTGTTCTCTAAAGTCCATGTTTAACACTATTTTTGTATTTAGTCCTATCAAGTTTAATTTTCATTAGTTTAGTTTCGGTTCCAAATTTTCAATTCTAATGTAAAAATCCGGCTGACAAGGGGTTGTGACGAGAATGGGGAAAATTTTTGATCCAATAAAGAAAAAACAACCCAAAATTGTTAGCATCGATTAATACAAACACTGAACAGTGCCTGAAAAGTTCAACTTCCCCACACATATTTACGCATATCAGATGTTGAATAAAAAGTTTTAAAAATTCAATCAAACTGATACAAGAGTTCATAATAATAATAAAGCTTTATTTAGAGTGCCAAATTATCCCTTGGCAGTGAACTAAACCAACATCATCGTGGGTGAGGAGCGCTGGGTGGTCATCCGTCGGCTTGGGCAAGTTAGCCACCATCGCTGACACGCCCACTTGCCTTCTGCCCGCGGCGTTAATGCACGCCGGCTAAAATATGTTCATCGATGCTCATGACATTAAATGTTCACAGAAATCTATCATCGCGGGAGATTCAACTGAAGATTCGTGGGGTGGAGGGATAGAGTGGGGGGTGGCATTCACGTTTTGTGAAAATATCGTAGCTGCTAGACCTCTTTATACATCTTATGCGCATGATATAAGAGATAAGTGTACCTTTTTCAAAAAGGAAAAAGGCACCGTAATCTGTTAAGTCAACTGGGGGTGGGGCAGTTGTCACAGAAACCAGCGACCACCCCCTCACATTTTGACTTCCCCCTGCAACCGTTACCACAAATGAATTTCAGATTATTCTCCTAATGGCTGAGTGAACCGGACCATTCGAAATAAAGTACATCTTGTCTGATCGTACAAAGAAAACTCAATTTGTATTAGCAAGAATCAAACTCACGACCTTCTGAACGGAAGGCCGTCGTTTTGTTGGCGCCAGTGGTGCAGTGGTTAGAAGCGCTGCCTTTCACGCGAGAAGTTGCGAGTTCGAACCAGCTCAAACCAGGGATTATTCCCCGTGCCTTCCACAATAGGAAATGAGCAAGATTTTCATGCTTAAATATTGAGAAAGATTCGTCGTGAAATAGTTTATTATAAAAATATCTTAGGGATGTAACAGGGCAATATTGTATGTGCGACTGACATTTAATTATAAAGGAGCACCAAAACCTCGCCTTTTCCCTTTTTATCAACTAAGTTATCCTAGATGATGGTAACAGTGTTTCTAATTTATGGTCTATCCTCAATATATTTTATTTACTTGTTGTGTATACATTTAAAGTGATGCTATTTTTATAACAATGGAAATTTGTAAAACCTGATAAAAGGTTGGTAAATTCATCGATTAATTAGTAGATAAATGAGATGATTTTTAAAATATTGCTTTGTTTTTTGTGAAGTGGCAACGATTATACTCAATGCTAGCGCAAGGTTGACGTACAAATAAAGTAAAAAAGTCATAATAAATTGCACCTGGAGGGCAAAGTTGGCTGCGTGGGTAAACTTGCCATCCCGTGGATAAAGGTCAAGGTAAAAGTAACCAAGGAGATCCCCGGATGCTGTGTCCATGACGCTGAACTAAAACGCAATAATGTTCAATATTTCATGCATACATATTTCATTACTACATCACTATACATATATACATATACTATACATGTTTATAAGATACAAATGTTGCCACGAATTTAATACGGACTCATGTGGCCATAAATTTATTAGGTACACATGGATTATATTTTAATAGGCCACTGATTATATTTTAATAGGCCACGGATTATATTTTAATAGGCCACGGATTATATTTTAATAGGCCACGGATTATATTTTAATAGGCCACGGATTATATTTT
>WURV02165580.1:0-14989 GCA_011762755.2 Epimenia babai
CAGTGAGCCTTTCTGTTGGGGGGCGACGTGCGCTCCGGCGGCTCCCACCTGGTCGCCGGCGGTGCTCGCGCTCTCGCGGCTGCTTCGCAGCCTCTCGTCCCGGCGATGGTTCAGCAGAAGCGGGGTTGAGGACACTGTGAGGTGTTGGCTCTCTCGTCTTCGCTTTGCGAAGCCTCGACTCGGACCGACTCGGAGCCTTTCTTTTGGGGGCTACACGTTCTCGCTCGGAGGTGGCGGGGGGAGCATCAGCTTGCGGAAGAGGAGGAGATGTCCGGCCAGGGCGATCGGCACGAGGAATGTTGGCAGCCAAACCCACGGGTAAAACGCAACGATCAGGTTGGGCGGCTTGAAGAGGCCAAAGGGCGCTGGGAAAGAAAGAACTGCAATCGAAACGATAGTCACGAGAAGCGCCACGCCTAAACAATTGAAAGCCCAAAGCAGACTGCTCGGAACCATCTGCTTGTGGAGGGGGATCCAAAGACCGAGCGCCAATGCTCCTGTGACGATGTCGAAGTTGTAACCGCCGAAAGTCATTTCCTGCGGAAGAAGTTGGTCAACCGCGAGGCCGTACAGAACGAGCTCCAACGGCAATCGAAAGCCCTGCATACCGACGAGGTAAGTCGCCGGAAGTTTCTCCGCCACGCGCTTCCCCCAAGGTGAAAGACAAAACGCAACGACGACCAAAGCCATCGGAAGGATCGTCCTCATCATGTTCGGTGGTGTGTTCGTCGTATCGAAGAGAAAGCCTTTGTACGAAAGATAAGCAGGCACTCCCATCCAGGTGAGCACACCAACGCGCATCCAAATCCCCGACTTCACATCGTTGTCCGCCAACATCCGAAAGGCGACGAAGAGCCCCGAGAGCCCCCAGGCAATCAAGCCATAAAAAGCATAGGTGAGCGTCGGAGAAACCACCGGGGGCGACATGTGCCGCATCTTGGCGATCGCGGAGAAAAATGCCAGCTTCCGGGCCCCGCTCCCGTAGCTCAGCTGGATAGAGCAGCGGCTTCCTAAGCCGAAGGTCAGAGGTTCGAATCCTCTCGGGAGCGCCGCTTCCACTTACTTCCACCCCCTTTAAGTGTCCCGCTCGCGGGACACTTCGCCTTTGTGCGTTACCAGTCACCTTCCGCGAGCCGTCTATGTGACCCTCCGTCGACGGCTCTGCCGTCTCACGTCGCGCCGCAAGTAGACGCAAGTTCGGCAGGGCCTCCGAAGGGACCTCAACAGCCCGACTCGTGTTCTTCAGGTAGCGAAGATGGGTCTGCGGGTTCGTATGCCCGGTCAGCGCCATCGATCTCTGCAGGTTCACACCTGCGTCCTCCAATGCCTGCCCGAAGGCGCGACGCCAGCTGTGGAAGTCTACTGGCTTTGTGTATTCGGTTTCTTCGAAGAGTTCTCGCTCGCGCGCGGTCATCTTCCGGTTGGGCGCTGGTCCCCAGCACTTGCGACGCATTTTCCGGCCATTCCTCCGCACTACGCTCGACTCCTGGAGGATTTCTAAGCCGAAAGCCCTTTTGAGATCTCGCCGAAAAGCAGCGGCATGACTGACACCCGTCTTTTCACCTTCTCCCGCTCGGTCCCCTGTCAACGCGGGAAAAATGAGCCCAGTTTCTGGTCGCCCTTGTCGCTCCCACCAATCGCGCAGAACAGGCCGCAAGGGCTCCGGAACCACAAAGCGCTGAGGACGCCGAGTCTTCACGCGCGGAGCCCAACCTGTCGTAAAGTCGCCCCCGTCGATCTCGAAAGAGGTCCATCGTAAAGCGTGGAGGTCACCCGTTCGCAGTCCTCCAAACAGACGCGCCAGGCAAGCCATCGTTTGCCGTTCTTTGACTGCGAAGCGATGTTGCTCCTGAGGATTTTCCCAAGCCAGATAGCGGATCAACTCCTCATCGGTGAGCACGGCTCGTTCGCGATTGTCTGACTTGCCTTTCGGAAGAATGGCACGAGCCACTGGATTCTCCGCGATGAGCTCCTCCTGCCAGGCACGTTTAAGTCGTGAGTTCAATACTTGCCTCACGTGTTTTAGCATCTCGTGAGAAAGGCCTGCGTCACGCACGGATTCAAAAATCTCTGAGATGTCTCCTGCTGTAATCTTGGAGAGTGGAACATCTCCGATGAAGGGAAAGATGAAACGATCCTCCCGACTGTTCTCATTGCGAGTGTCGCGAATGTCTCCCTTGCGTTGTTCACGGACGCGCACGGCAAGCTCGCGATAAGTTTCCTCTTGCTTCGCCGCGGACTCCACCCGCAACGGAGCTGACGACTCGTCTTCTGTAAGTTTCGTCACCAACCTCGCCATCTTTCGACGGGCCACAGCCTTACTGTCCGTCCCCAGATCGAACCGACGACGGATCCGCTCCCCATCGACATTCACCCAGAGCTTCGCTTTCCATTTTCCGCTACGGAACTCCAAAGTACCTGTTTGTTGACGTCCGCTCATCGCAGCACACCTTTCTGTTGATCTCGATCCATGGTCTTCCTTTCTCAATGAAAAGCCCCAACCCTGGGGCTTTTGTTCACTTCGGTTCACGTCAATTCATTCAGCAATCCATCCAAACCAGTGGATTGCAAACGGAACGCTACGAAAACAGCACGGGCAAAAGCCCCCTACTGGAACGTTTCCGTTTGACGTTCTGCTGGACCAGTCACTGGCAAGATGAAGCTCACGCAGAGAAACCCAGCCCTCCCGAAATGTTGGCTCAAATTTCGAGTGCGAATCGCATCCTCGTGCGCAGGGGCTTCAATCTCCTGCTCCGAACGCTTGCAATCCACTGCTTTGGATGCATCTATGAAGACGTAACAAAACTAAATGAGGCCGGCGCTGCTACCAACAGCCCGACCTCTGGCCAATTCCTAGCGAGAGGAACTGACATGGGTGACGTATCACGCGCGGGCACAGAGATCTCTAGTGCCGAAAAACCACTGCGAGAGTACCGGGAAGAGCTCGCCAAAGGGATCGCAGCACTGAAGAGTCTGCTCACCGAACTTCATCGTCTGGCGGAGGTGCTGAAAACCGACAGGAGGCGGACCGGCGCTCACGACAGCCAGCTAGCGAGAGAGCACCTTTGCAACTTACTTCAGAATGCTCTCAAGTTGAACTTCCAACTCAACGCTCTGGAGACTTGTGCCTTTGATTTGGATGAGAACGTCGCAAGGAGTGAGACGAAACCTCAGAAAACGATCCAGACGACTCATCGGCTACGATGTCCATTGCCGTCAGAACGCGGCCGTTGAAGCGTTTCAAAAGGCCAATGACGACTTTTGGAGTCGAGTGACTGGCGAGTACCAGAGTCTTTGCCCCGAATGTGGTGGAAAGCTTGAGGACGCGCTGCCTGCACCAAGCAGCAAACACAGGGAAGCAGGCTTTCTCCACACCTGCCCTCACTGTGATAAGGGCTTCAGCGAAGCGAAGGACGGGATCCGCGAAGTACAAGAATGGTGGGCGGTTTCCGACTGGCTTGGTAACAAGCTGAGCGAACTAGACGAGGTTGTTTACGACGGGGACGATGTACAGATTTGGAGTCGATGCACGACTGGACAGCCCATCGAACACGATAGGGTGATCGCTCTTATCGCTGAATACGTGCATGATGAAAGTTGACGGCGGATGCGTCACCGAACTCCCGTGACATTTGCAGCCATCTCGCTCGACAGGACGCCACCGTCGCTGAAATCTCGTCCTGGCTGGCTCAAAGTTCAGCGCTCAAGGGTTGTCGAACAGCTGCATGAATAGTCCCGAGGACCCGGTTCAGGAAAGTTTGACTGACAATACCGCAACGGCTCCGGCCAATCGCCCCGTAGAGAACAAGCGTCGTCGCAGCCGTCATCTTCTATCTCATGAACGCACCTACAGTCGAACACGCCGGGCGACGGGAATGTTTGGAGGAGACTTGTTACACCAAAAAAACACGTGCGAACCTCACCCTCACCACAATCATTTCGAGTCAGGGGCTTCGCCTTGTCGCACACACACGATGTCGGAGCGGCGTAACCCACCGAAGAAGTTTGGCACGTCATTTCCTGACTGGAACAATCCCACTGCTCTGGAGGACATGGAAGATCCAACACGGGCAGCCTGCCACCAGCACCGCCATCAGGAACATTCTCACTCCCCCCCGACATGGCACCCTTCCCTGAGTCGCCACCAGTCGCGAGCTTGCTATCGGTACCTCCGGGAACTTCGGTTTCGTCAGAAACGTTGCATCCCCAGAAGAGAAGAGAAAAGCCTACCCAAATACGTGCGCTGGAAAAAAACACTGCTCAGATATTCTTACTTCGGATCTGTCAATCAGCAACAACCGTACGCCGCACTTCCGTCGCGACCTCATGCATGTTCCAGCCTAGAACTAATTTTAGACTCTGTTGAATTCAGCGCACCGGGCTGGACCTGGCGAAACGTGTCATTGGCAGTCATTGGCTCAGCGCACCCTGCAGCCTAGGCGTGAAAGATGTTCGGGCGATTGTTGTTAGTTAGTTTGGGGCTGATTGTTTCCCTGGGGTGTGATCGCACCGCAACGGAGCAACCAAAGATTGGAAGCAAAATCTCTGCACAAGTCTCGTCGGCCAACGCTAGCGCGCTGGATGCCATCACCCTAGAGCTGGACTGCAACGCAAACCCGAACGACTGTTGCCCGCAAGGAAGCACACGAAACGTATTGAGTTCCGGCGACGACGTGGCGCAGATTGCTGCCGCTGATCAATGTGTCATCGCGCTTCAAGGAAGAGACACGATCCACTTTTCCGTTTCCGGAGACTCTGCCCTGTTCCTCGGCCCAGACGATGATACTGCCATGGTAGGCAGCGGGACAAACCTGGTGTTCGGAGGCGATGGGCGCGATACGATCAACGCTTGGGATCGAGGTCATTGCCGCAAATGACGACGTACAGAACAGCGGCGTTGACTACTTCAATAATGGCGATAGTCGACGAATCAACAACGGTGCGTCACTCTTCGGGTGGTACTGGCGGGAGCGTTCAGTATCAGCTCCAAACCCAAGCCAGTGGAACCATGCACGCCTCACTCCAGCTGACGTGCCGTCTGGGGACGTAGCAGTGATCTGGTCAGATCCGGCAGTTGCAGCCTCACCAACAGACGACACGGTATTGATGGGATTCCTGATGGTCCCAAGCTCCAAATTTCCAACCTCTCCCATTGTGTCAGTGGCCACTTACTCCGGAACCCAGCCGTGCGGTGCTCCGGGTGGAGGTGTGTGTTTTGCTCGGTCGACAGACGGAGGTAAGAACTTCGCCATAGTAGACTGTTTCAAAGATAGCAGTATTAGCAGTTGCCCTAGTGGGCTAGGGAACTCGACGAATGGACACTTTGTCGATGGGCTTGATGCCACGATCGGCGCGGACAAAGACAGACCAGGTCAAGAAATCGCCTACACAGCTTCTATCGATACCGAGGTAGTGCCTCATGTCGAATCTCTATGGAAGCTGCAAGACCCATCCACAGGATCCGTTTTCGAACAAGTTGATCTTGCCTTGGGCCCCATTGGCCGGATTGGTGCCGATGTTGGAGGCACGCCAACAAGCAACATCATCAGTCACGTCCGCCTGCGCATGTCCTCAAATGGATCGCTTTGGAGAATGGCGCCAAGCGACGGGACTTCTCCCACGAGCGCAGCGCTAAAAGTGAACATTCTGGATCGGAACGCTGCTCCCGTCCTACTCACGGATTCGTTGGCGAGAACGGGATCAAACATCACCGTTGGCGGACTGAACATCCGCATTGGGCCGCAGTACGCCTTCGATATTGGGCAAAATGAGTTCGGAGAAGAAGAAATGCGCTTTGTGTTCACCGCCTTTGACGGAACGAATCACTTCTTGCAGGCAGGGTACTGCGACATTGCCCTCAATGATTGCGTTTCGCCGGTGGAATGGCGCAGCGCTGTTACGTCCGAAAAAGAGATCTTCAGTCCTCTCATCAAGTATGGCAATGCGAACGGAACCCCCGCTTGGAAGATTACCTACATGGAGCGAGTTGGTACTAGCCAAGTGCAAGTGGTGGCTGGAGATCTAACGCGACTCGGTGACAAGAGTCAGCGCGCGTTCCTTCCCACTCGGCAGGTTGTGTCCGATCCTCAAACACCCTGCCCCGGTGGTACGTACTGGGGCGACTACGACGGAATGGCTTTCAACGAGGAACAATGCACCTTCTTGCGCCCTTACTCTGATTCCTCCAGCAGCGCATGTGAGAGAGGCAAATTCAACAGCTCGCCTGTGGAAATCAGTATGGTGGAGATGGCGTGTGGGATCGCACAACCGGTGGAACCAAGAGTAGACGGTGTTGTTTCAGGAGAAAACATCTCTCAAGGGTTGCCGAATCCTGGGAAGTTCGAGGTCTGCGGCGGCGCCTCCGGCTTCACCCCAAACGGCGACGTGGATATCTACCTCGTGCACCCGTCCTTGAATGCCGCAATCAATGGAGGCGGTGTTCCCGATCGCCCTGATCGACAATTCGATCCCAACGACCCCGACAGCGATACAACCTACCGCGTCAGAACCCAGGCGGATGCTCTGGGACAAGTCAGCCTATTCACAGACTGGAACCGACACTTTGCCATCGCGCGCGATGCCTGCACCGAGGAGGAACTCAATACTCCAACCCAGGTCGTTTTTCTGGACGTCACCACTGGACTGTCCGCCGACGCAACTGGAGTGCCGGGTTGCTTCCTATGTAGCGTTGTCCCCGAGGATGGTGGCGGGTTAAGGGATGTAAACTGCCTTGGCAAGCATCAAGGTGGGTGCTTCTAACATGACGCAGAACATCAGTCAGATACCAATCGCGAGACTCTTTTATCTCTTCGGAATAGCGACGGCTGTCGCCCTGATTGGGTGCGCTTGCAGCGGCAATGCCGATTCCGAAAGCTCCGACACCATGGGCAGTGGCGGTTCTTCGAACTCTGCTACAGGCGGGTCCTCAACTACCGGAGGTTCGACGGCAAGCGGTGGTGATCTTGCTACAGGAGGAACAACCGCGGGGAGCACTGGAGGAACCAGCTCTGAATGCGGTGACACAAGCGCTGACGATCAAAACTGCGGACAATGCGGAAAGGTCTGCCGTCAGAAGAGTTTTCGTTGCGACGGGAATTGCTGCAATGGAGGAAGCTGCTCTCCTTTGATGCTCGGCTGTCTCGTGGAGCGGAGCAATATGTCAACTTGTGCAGAATTCTGCTCTTCAATGGGCGAAACCTGCCTACCGGATAGTTGCGGCGGGCGCGTTGCGCACGAATACACGGACGAAATAGCCTGCGTGGAAGGAGCGGGGCTATCGCAAAACGTGGTTGGTACGTGCGACATGCCAATGGATTTCGCTGGCGGGACGAAGATGTTCCGCTGCTGTTGCACAGACACACAGCAATGAGAGCCTCACCAGTCGCAACAGGTGAAGAGCCGTTCGGTTTCGGACGCTCATCACGGTTTCAAGGGTGCACACACTCGATCGCGCTTCAACCAGAACAGTAGCTTCTCGTTGAATGACTTTATTCGCGAAAACTCTGCGTCCTTGAGCTAATGTGAGGAAGAGCGTGCCTACCTACGCACCCTTAGTCCTCTCAGCGCTCCAGAGTTGTTGAGCAAAAGCATGAATAGTCTTGAGGATCTGAGATAGACCCGTTGTTCGCGCTACAACGCCGGTATAGCTCCGGCCAGTCTCCACGTAAGTCGCACGCGCTTGCGCAGCTTGGGGACTCCTTGACACAAGTGCAATCAAACGCGTCGAGTTCGGGGCGTATCCCTAGCCGCGCCGCTGATCCAAAAAAACACGTACGAATCTCACCCTCACCACAGTCCTCCCAGGTGAGAGGTTTCGTGAAATCACACACGCACGATGTCGGAGTATCAACGCCAGGGGAAGTTTCACAGGTCAACTCTTGAGATGAACAATCCCACTGCTCAGGGGGACAAGGGAGATCCATAGGCGACACCCTGCCACCAGCCCCGCCATGGGATACATTCGTACTTCCTCCAGATGGGGTATCGTTCCCGGTGTCTCCATCCCCAGACTCTCCGCCTGTTGCTGGCTCATTGCTCCCTTACTTCCGAGACCGCCAGTTTCGTCAGCGACGTCGCATCCCCAAAGGAGGAAAAGAAGGCTCACTAGAAAGCGCGAAGTGGAAAGGGACATTGTCCTGTATTTTGGCTTTCGATTCGCCCACCGGCAAGCTCTTTGGATCGCATTTTTGTCATGACCTCCCTCTCGAACCAACATGAGAGCTAACTTTCGGCCCCAATGAATTCAACAATTCCTTTCTTGGCACAGTGCCACTGGGTGATTTGGCACCAACGGCTTCATACTCGCGCTTAACGCATCGACACCGACAAGCTGCCCGTCGCAGAAAACCCTGGCCCATAAAAACCGCTACCATGGTCGAGCACCAGCCGATTCGTGAGGTTATCCAAGAGGAGCGCAGCAACCATATTCTCACGCAGACGATACGTCGCTCTTGCATGCAGTGTCAGATATCCCGGTGTCCCGTGTTCGGGGATTCGGTTGTCGTCGAGATTGATGGGGTTGTTGAGCCTGGATTGACGTGCTCGCCAACGCCCATGAGCTTGCAACTTCCAGCGAGCAGAGGGGAACAGTCTGAATCCTGCCTCCCCTTGGTACGGGGGCACTCGATCTGCCGGTGTCGAGTTCGGACTCTCACTACCAGAGTTGTCTTGCTGCCCAATCATCACGAGCCAACGCCCGAAAACGGAGACGGAGCTGGTAAGCGGGATCTCTCCGTGTGAGTCAAGGCCATAATAGTCCACACGTGAAGCATTCTCACTTCGGTAGAAGCGGTCTTCACTCGCGGAAAATTCCTCTCCATCCACGTCAGTTGGTTGGAGAACTACCGCATCCGCATAGCGCGTTAAAAAGACGAAGGTGTCGAAACGGAGTCGATTTTTCCGTAGCTTGATCCCCACGTCAGTCGTGTAGCTGTGCTCGGCTGTCACTGATCGGTTAGGTACTTGGAACCTGCCTTTCGCTCGCGCACCAAGTCCAGCAAGATCTGCAACGTTCGGCATCCGCACTCCTCTCCCCAAAGTGAACACCAGCGCCGCCGAGCGAGCAATCGCGATGCGGAGTCCCGAGGTCACAGAGTAATCAAACAGGCTGCGTTGATATCCTGGCGTAACACCATTCCCGTTCCGCTCCGCGATATTGAGAGAAAAGCCCATGCCCCGAAGTCCCAAGAACGCGGACAGCAACGGCCCCTCATACTCAAGCTTGGAGTAGATACCGCCCTCAAAGGTGGATGAGCCGTCCGGGTAACGCGAAGCCGCGAGAACTTGCTCGCCTGATTCATGCTGAAACTCATGGGCCTGACTTCCTACATGATCGAAATGCCCTTCAGCGCCCAGACGCAACGTCCAACGTTGAGCCCACAAGGAGGAGGTCATCGCTCGCAGTGTGAAAGCGTCTGAACGATTTCGTTCAAAGACTGACGAATTAGCCGCCTGCAGACGAAAACGGGTGCAACCGCCCTGAGCGACCTCGCCATCAGAATAATTGTCAACGCAACGTTCTTCGAAATCGCGACGCCTCGTCGTTTCCGAAATCCTTTGCCAACCAACAAGCATCTGAGCGAACTGGTACCAATAATTGGACGGGCGGTGATTGAGAGCTACGGAAGTCATCATGCGAGACATTGGCGCAACGGCTGCGCTGGCCCTCCTGGGATGTTCTCGCTTGAATCTCGGCGTGATTTGGTCGTAGCGAGTCAATTCTGGGCGCACTCCAACTTGTCCTCGAACCACCAATTCAAGACGACCCCATTTTCTTTGAGCAGAGATATTGCTTCCGACCCTTCGTTGTGATTGTTCCTGAGCTAGCGGCATGCCGAGCTCTGTTCGATTTGTTGCTGTTCTTAAACATGTTTTCGGCAGCGGCTAGGGAGAACAAACGTGAAAATCGCCCACCTGTCGAAGTAGACCCGAGCTGGGCGAGAAGCTCCACCCCGTTGAACCCACCCCTGTCAAAGTTCCGAGTTGCTCCTCCAGCGGAATCTTCCCCGAACCGCTTCCTCTGCCCTAGTTCAAGACGCACCCCCGCGCAGTTGCGACGAATCCGAGCGCAACCCACGGCCCCTGCGACTGCCCGTCAAAACGAAAAGCGCAGCTGCTCGAGCGGAGTCCATTGGGTGGAAGGCGGTGCACGAGGAGCAAGCCCACTGGCCGCGAGCACCCGATGGATGTCGCTGGGCAAGAGCCTTTTCGTAAAAGCCCATTACGCGCTCCAAAAGCTCCGTGTCGCTCTGGCCCGTCTCCAGCTCGCCGGAAAGTTTTCGCGTCGTTGCCTGCTTCGGAGGTTTCCTCGCCGCACCGGCGGACGGCGGCTGCTCAGCGACTAAAGAAGGATGCTCAGCCCGAAGCAGCTCCACAGCGTGACGGAAACTCACCCCCTCACGCTTCATTACCCAATCAATCGAGCTCCCGCCCGTCTGACACGCTCCCAGAGAACTTGGAGTGGAGCAGCTCGACGAGACCACGCTGAATCAGTTCTACGATATGTGCGAATATAATCGGTTGTACTTTTACGAGTAGGTGAAAGTCGCTCTCCATCACGGTAACAGCGGCCCGCAGCACCAACCGCCGTCAAGCGTTCACGCCGTAACAGTCGGTTCATACCCTTATTGTTCACGGGCCCCTTCTCTCTCCATCGACTTGAAAGCGAATTGGTTTCGTTGGCCGCCAGTCACCAACAGCTTGTTCAATCGAGTGCGTGACCCATACCCATCGCCCCGCGCACCTGCTTGAGAGTAACCTCCCCCTCATTTCTCGCCTTCTCAACGCCCTTGCTTAAGACTTCCCGGAGGTAAGCTGGGTCCTGAGCGAATCGCTTACGCCGCTCTCGAATGGGTGCCAGGTAGTCATTGAGCGCGCCCGTCAGCTCGCCTTTAAGCTTACCTCCTCCACCGTCGGCTATGCGTTGAGCAATCGTATTCGGTGCGTCGCCTGTGCAAATACCGATCAACTGAAGGAGGTTTGCAACTTCAGGTCGATTCAGCGGGTCATAGGTGATGTTTCGATCTGAATCGGTTTTTGCTCCCCTGATAGCTCTCGCTGTCTCGTCAGGTGTCATCTTGAGCATGATGGAATTCCCCCGACTCTTACTCATCTTTTGACCATCGGTACCAAGGACCAGTGGGAAATCACTGAGAAGGGCCTCCGGTGCTTGAAATATCGGAGCGTCTGCTGCAAAGCGGTCATTGAACCGTCGCGCGATCCTTCGAGTAAGCTCAAGATGCGGCAACTGGTCTCGTCCTACCGGAACAACGTTACCCTTACAGAAGAGGATGTCCGCCGCCTGGTGGATCGGATACGTGTACATGAGAGTGTTCACCTGGCGCAGCCCTGCGTCACTGATCTCGCCTTTCACTGTCGGGTTCCTGTCCAGCTCGGCGGTGGTGACCAGGGACATGAACGGTAGCAGCAGCTGATTGAGTTCAGGAACGTGGCTATGGCAAAAAAAGAACGTTCTCCCGTTGCTCGGATCGAGCCCAGCCGCGAGATAGTCTAATATCACTTCTTGGACATTTCGCTCCACAGCTTCCGCTGTTTCTCGATCGGTGAGCACTTGATAATCTGCAATGACGATGAACGTCGTTGCGCCCAAATCTTGTATCCGCACCCGGTTTGCTACCGTTCCAAACAAATGCCCGATGTGCAGTGGTCCGGTAGGACGCTCGCCTGTCAGAACGCGGTACTTGTGCGGTTGACGAGGGAGGTCTTCCCAGAGCGCCTGACTACGTCTTGCTGCTTGCTCGAATGTTGCGGCACCTATCTCTGGGCGTTCGGCGCTCGGCGCGATTTCAGCTTTCATGATTCTGCGCTCCTAAAAAGGAGGCATGCTTCACCTGAAAAAGTCGTATCTTGACGGGAGTTTGATGCGGAACGCGCTGGAGGCTTTTCCGCATCAGTAATGCAATCGTCTTTGATGACTTCGGGGTTGGACGACGAAAATTGTTCAATGGGCGTGTTCACGACAGCTTCTTTCCACTTGAGTGATACGCCACCCTCGAAGAAGCCAAGAAAACTCCACAAATGAGTGAAGCCGCCCTGGTTCCCCGGGGCGGCTTCTGTGACGAATCTTCAACAAAGTTCGACGCTCAGCCATCCCTGGGGCGGTTGCGCTCGTTGCTGAAAATACGCCAACTGGTCATTGTGATCGAAGTTTCGATCTCCACCCGCCGCTAGTCAAGGCTCTTTGGCAACCGAGCGGAGTCAAGCCCATGAGTACCGACTGCAATGACGGTGAGTTCCTCCAGGAGCAACTGGACGAGACCACGCTGAATCAGTTCTACGATATGTGTGAGTACAATCGGTTGTATTTCTACGAGTAAGGGCTGCCACCACCAGGCGGCGAAGCCACTCTACTGAGAGCTGAATTCGTGGTTCCGAGTCGTTTTCTCAGCTCACCAGCATTGAATCGATAAACATAGTCGGCAAAGGGCTTTCCGAAACCCAATACTTCATTGATCGACAGCATGCTCGTGTTGCTTCGCTCATTCTTCGTGAGGATTCGATTTGCCTCTGGCCAGCGTCTCTGGAGCTCAAGAAGTATTTCTGCTTTCAGCCATGTGGCGCAACCCTGTCGGCGATACTCGGGCAGCACACCGGTAAAATATTGCCATCCGTACCTAAGTCTCTTGTCGTAGCCGATTTCTGTCAGGCCAACGATCGTTCCGTCGTCCGCCTGGCAGGCAATCGTTAGCCATGCCACGTCACGTGCTACCTCCGCTTTCTCGCTGGAACGGCGCACCTCTAGCGTCACTGGTTCAAGCTCAATGTCTCCGTGTGGTTGATCTGCAAATGTCGCATTGTAGGTCGCGAGATAGGCAGAAGCCGCTTGCTCCGGCAGTTCAAGAAAGGTCAGGACCGTACAGGTTCTATCGCGCCGTCGCCCTCTATCGCAGATGGCCATGAGATGACTCTTGTCGAGAGTTGATAGATCGAGACTGCGAACATCGTTCTCAAGCTGCAGAACTCCCCCTCTCCCCTCGCAGTATTTCCGCGCTGTCTCTCCAGTACAGTGGACATAGCAATGCGGAAAGTCGCGCACCTCCTTGAGGTTCGCTAGACACCGCATGAGGTCCTGCCCAAGCCCTTGCCCTCGGTAAGGAGGCTTCACATACAGCCAAAGAAAATATCCGGGCAATTCTCCTCCCCAAATAACAGACCCCATTCCCACCAAACTTTTCCCGCTCCGCAGCAACCATGAACGCGCATGTCTGTCCGATGAAACGGGGTTGAGTCGCACTTTTTGATCAAGGAGTGAAATTTCAGGGAGCCCGACCTCCCCCTGAACCCACCGAGTCTGGCTGCTCGGTAGGTTCTTCGGCTTTCTTCCCGCACCCACTCAGGGAGAGCAATACCCCTGGGATGAACAACAACTCCCGCGGGATCCTATTGTGGTTATGGGAGGCTTTCGTCGACACCATGGCCGGTCCCCCTATCAAGAAAATGCTGAGACTTCGCACTGCCGATGGTGCTGAAACTCACGGCACCAAAATCGTGTCCTCGTCCACAGGCTGAAGTTCTTTTTGACTACTTGTCCAGCGTTCGAACAAGACGGAAGCCCCCACCAGGTCCTCCCAATGCACTCGACGCAGTAAGAGCGAACGAAACGACGCACGTCGAGGACCAGCTAAAGTAAAGACAACCAGAGTTGCGTCCAGTCAGCTTCTCATTGGATGTCCCCCCTGGATCCTCTTGAGATCCGCTAGGACGCGGTACCGGACCATGGCTGTTCACCCGCTCGGTGGCATTTCCAATCATATCATACAACCCCCAACCGTTCGGCTCGAGCTGCCTGACTGGATGGGTTTGTCCGCCGGAGTTGTTGCAATACCAAGCAATCTCTTCCAGCGCCGGATCGCAGAAGCAGTCGTGAGTGTTCTCCTGACGAGTGATTTCACCTGAGTAGAACGATGTCCTTGTCCCTCCTCGAGCCGCGTATTCCCACTCCGCTTCAGTCGGCAAACGATAGCCCTCGCATTCATAGACGCTTGGCGCAGCCGCCTCGAAGCCATCACATTCTAACTTCTCACCTATCTCCCCTGCACAACCCGAGAGAACATAACAAGGTTCCAACGGTGGATCGTGTGCCGCTGATAGCGCGTTGGCGTAGGACACGATCTCGAACAAATTCACATTACCGACGGGACAGTCGTCCTCCAGACAGTCTCCCGTCCCGTCCGCGTTCTTCCCGCTCGGGTTCTTGAAACCAGAAACTGGTTCCCACAGATGGCTCAAGAATTGTGTATGAGGCTGTGGAAGAAATTAGCTGCCTAGAAGATGAAGAATGTTCTTGTGAACCGAATGCTGATGGGAGTTGCGTGGTCTTTGATGCCTCGGGCAATGGTGGTCAAATGGTGAGTGGCTTCGCGACTGTGAACGCAACTCATCCAGCTGGCGGCTATGAAGTTCGTCTCATCGCCGACTAGCTTGAACTGTCCTCGAGGCATTGGTTCCAAACGGTGGTTTCCGCAAAAAACAGCCTGGTTCGTTTATGTGAGCCAGGCTGTTTCTTATTGTGAGTTGAGGTTTGCACAGTAAGAAGTAGCGATTTGTGATATCAAGTGTTTGCGTTGTAGCCATTCCGCTAGAAGATGCGCGTATAGGTGGAGACTTGACCCGCTCGCAATGCTTGGCCAAAGCTGCGACTGCGACACGTTGATGTCTCTAGGGCTACACCCCGCACTCTTGCTCCGCTCAGCGAGTCGAACGACGGACTCCGCTCGCGAGCGCAGTGCCTAACCAGGTGGCCAATGCTTGTGCCGAGCGCCCTTGTGCCGAGAGCTCGATGCCGCCGGTTTTGGTTTGATGCACTCGATAGGCGGCTTCCCAAGACTCCATGTGTTGGCGGCTAGGGAGAACAAACGTGGCGGCTAGGGAGAACAAACGTGAAAATCGCCCACCTGTCGAAGTGGACCCGAGCTGGGCGAGAAGCTCCACCCCGTTGAACCCACCCCTGGCAAAGTTCCGAGTTGCTCCT
>WURV02165591.1:0-14986 GCA_011762755.2 Epimenia babai
TGAAGTGTCTCCTACCCGTATTTGGTATCTGTATACTATTGCTTAGGATCCATTGAAGTGTCTCCTACCCGTATTTGGTATCTGTATACTATTGCTTAGGATCCATTGAAGTGTCTCCTACCCGTATTTGATTATGGTTTTCCGGAGACGCTTTTTAAAGTTGTTGTTGCCCGCGCCGCGACCCTCCTGGGGCATGGAGTCGGATGAAACACCTAGACAGAACATCGTATAAAATGAAATGAAATTTATTTGTTTCAAGTGCACTTATTAGCAGAGCTGTCAGACACACTTTACATGAAACAATAGCCTAATGGTCGAAGACTATAATGTAATTACTTGAACTATATAAAATTAACATCTAACAGTATACCGGCAAAACAGATCAATGGTAGATACAACTATGTACATATACAGTGAGCATAAAATGGATAACAATGTTGATTAATTCGGGGGAAAGTAGAACAAATATCAAAAAAAGGAAATCCTATGCAGGCAAAGTCACCATCAATATGGAGAATGTCAAAAAGATATCTATAAATAGAGACAGATACAGAGAGTTACAGTAGATACGTACATCAGATATATGCCAATAAGTGAGCACCAGAATCAGAGGTACATAAGCTGAACTCCCGGCAATAAATGAAAATTTTAGATAGCTGCATCAATAACCAGAATGACCAGTATTATCGAGAAATACTGAATGAAAAATATTTCAGTGTCATCTAAACACATGGCAAAAGACACCCACCAATGAGTCATTTCTATCACTACTAACTGTGCATTTTGTTGTCTTAACATGTTAACAGCACCCAGGACATATCGAGTTAAGATACCTCAAAATTTGCCCTATGTCATTCTCTATAAATGGTGAATTGAAACATATATAGACTGCCAATATTAGTCAAGGATCTCAGATGCAGCAGACAATAAATGTTTATACGGCAGCTCTATTCAGCGCGGATACAATAACTTCGACAGTTGACACTATGTACCCTCTGTCAGTAAATTGATATGTGTACACTTTCGGAGAAGCCAAACTACACTATAAGCTCTCTCAATGACCCGTCATTTTTACAGAATATCGAGGTACACAATAAGCTGAATTCCCGACGACAAATGAAAATTTTAGGTAACTACAACAATATATAAATGAAGAGTATTATTGAGATATATTAAGTAAAAAATATTTCAGTGTCATCTAAACACATGGCAAAATTCACCCACCACTGAGTCGTTTCTATCACTATTAACTGTTCATTTTGTTGTCCAAACTACACTATAAGCTTTCTCAATGAGCCCCTGCCATTTTTACAAAGCTGAAATAAAAACCTGAATATACAGAAAAAAAACGTTTTCCAAGGAAAGCTTTAAAGATTAATATATATCTGACCATGTACCATATGACCTTGTGCTATTTGACATTGTACTTTTGACCTCACTAAGCCAGTAATATCAATAAGGTTATATGTAAATGCAATAAAAAACACACCCTGCAGGTTGAGCGTTGCCATGCCGATCGTCTCACTGTGTTCGCTAAAAATCCGCGTGAAATCCTCGAACTGCATCTCGTTCTTATTGGCCATCCCCGCACCTTGCAGCATGTTGTCACAAAGTGTGTCTATCTGATCGGGTGCTAGGTTGGCATTCCCCAGCTCCAACATCGATCTACAGGTGTAGGGAAGGGAGATTACGATTGTCAGTTATTCAACTCACACTACGCGGCACAAACACGAAATGTCCTGTTGATCTTTTCCAATTAATCTACTCTTGAATTTGAGAAGTACTAATCACTAGTTAATTCTTACAGTAGAAATTACAGATAGATCTCATAAAAGATGTAACGATAGATCGTAACTATAGAGTGTGACAATAGAGTGTAATGATAGCTTGTAACGATAGAGTGTAACGATAGGTTGTAATGATAGATTGTAACGATAGATTGTAATAATAGATTGCAATGATAGATTGTAACTATAGACTGTAACGATAGATTGTAACCATACATTGTAATGATAGATTGTGATGATAGATTGTAATGATAGATTGTAACGATAGATTGTAATGATAGATTGTAACGATAGATTGTAATAATAGATTGTAATGATAGATTGTAACTATATACTGTAACGATAGATTGTAACCATAGATTGTAACCATAGATTGTAATGATAGATTGTAATGATAGATTGTAACTATAGACTGTAACAATAGATTGTAACGATAGATTGTAATGATAGATTGTAACTATAGACTGTAACGAGATATTGTAACTAGACTGTAATGAGAGATTATAACTAGACTGTAACGAGAGATTGTAACTATAGATTGTAATGCTAGATTGTAACGATAGATTGTAACCATAGATTGTAATGATAGATTGTAACGATAGATTGTAATGATAGATTGTAATGATAGATTGTAACGATAGATTGTGATGATAGATTGTAATGATAGATTGTAACTATAGATTGTAACGATAGATTGTGACCATAGATTGTAATAATAGATTGTAATTATAGATTGTAACTATAGACTGTACCATAGATTGTAACGATAGATTATAATGATAGATTGTAACTATAGACTGTAACGAGAGATTGTAACTATGGACTGTAACGAGAGATTGTAACTAGACTGTAACGAGACATTGTAACTATAGATTTTAATGGTGGATTGTAACGATAGATTGTAACTATAGATTGTAACGATAGATTGTAACCATAGATTGTAATAATAGATTGTAACGATAGATTGTAACGATAGATTGTAACCACAGATTGTAACGATAGATTGTAACGATAAAATGTAATGATAGATTGTAATGATAGATTGTAACTATAGACTATAACTATAGATTGTAACGATAGATTGTAATGATAGATTGTAACGATAGATTGCAATGATAGATTGTAATGATAGATTGTAATGATAGATTGTAACTATAGACTAACTATAGATTGTAATGATAGATTGTAACTATAGACTGTAATGAGAGATTGTAACTATGGACTGTAACGAGTGATTGTAACTAGACTGTAACAAGAGATTGTAACTATGGACTGTAACGAGAGATTGTAACTAGACTGTAACGAGAGATTCTAACTATAGATTGTAATGATAGATTGTAACGATATATTGTAATAATAGATCGTAACGATAGATTGTAACCATAGATTGTAACGATAGATTGTAACGATAAATTGTAATGATAGATTGTAATGATAGATTGTAACTATAGACTGTAACTATAGATTGTAACGATAGATTGTAATGATAGATTGTAATGATAGATTGTAACTATAGACTGTAACTATAGATTGTAACGATAGATAGTCACAAAGAAGATGCAACAAAATGGATTGACTTTCCCAACTTTTCATTGTTATTTTGAATTCTGAAACTATAACCAAAAATTTTCATAAATAGATACGAACTTGATCATGTCCTTGAAGTCCCGCACCCGCAGATATCCGACCTTCCTCACGTCGTACATGTCAAACATCAGTCGAGTTTTCTTCTCCGCCGAACCTGCACAAACAATTCATTCACGGTTGTTTCAGACGCACTTTATGTCGAGCAGAGGAATTCTAATCGAGCTCAAGCAAAAACTCAATTTAGGTCGCTCTGATACGCGCAACGATGCAAATTTCATGAGCGATCTAATTACGGTAGAATAATAAAAGTTAAATTATACTTAAAAAATAGACAGATGCAATAGACTTAATACGACATCCCCTTCAATGTTCTGATCCAGATTGAAGTCAAAACACAACCCCATTAATTACCTACTCCATCACACATTTTATAACCACCATCGCTAGTCAGTTTTTGCCTGATATACAGACGCAGACAAATTGAAATATATGTCAATTCAGCCACACTGAACTTGGTTGCAACAAAGACCATTCAATCGTACCAAACATAATTAAATTATTGATGTTATAACAATAGTATTTATTATTTTTAATTAATTATGAATACATTTATAACGGTCCTATACTTTGTGTATTCCTATTCAAAGTGTTGACAATCTTGTTTTCATTAATTTTTTTGGCTATGTGATATAATATATTTAATGTGTAGCAATGGTCATCTATGGTTATGTATATATTATGTAATATTAACTTATATTGTAAATAATGTAGGTCTCTTTGAATAAAATGCTTCTTATCCTTATTTCATGAAAAAGGTAAAGTACAACATTCATAGACCGCAAGTATCAGCCAATAAAGGCTCTCATATGCGGTTTACGATTAAATGTTATTGGCAGCTATTCAGCGCATATACAATACCTTGGATACTCACATATCACTTCGCCAAGGATAATATCGAGCATCTACCCATTTAGGAGACTGGTTTACTCCAGCAATCGGGGATAAATGGCTCACTGAGGATCATGGCAGAAAAGTTGACTGATGGGAAGTTTCGAACCCGCGACCTTTCGGTTACGAGTCCGGTGTTCCTACCACTCGACTAACTGCCTCCCCTAAAGTTAAAGTTCTATAACGGACTATTGATAAAATTTGAAGAAACAAATCAACGTTACACATTCAAGGCAACCGGCACCTTTCATATCAGCTAACTACTTCCATAGATCACAAGCTTTCACATTCACACTCCACTGAATGATCCAATAATACGGCAGCTTGTGATCAATAAAAGTAGTCTGTACGAAACGTGTTGCCCCAAATTTCTTACATTACTGTCAACTACAGTTACACAGCTCTCCATCCTTCTACTTTCAGCACGTGGAAAATAAAATAATTAACGTTTTACATCGATATTTTTGTACGTTACTTGTTGTATACGCTTTTCAATATAAGAAACTATAGATTTTTTATCACGATTTTTTTGGCAAATGCTGTTTTATTGGTTTATTTTGCGAATAACAATTGAAAACTTGATGAATATTGAGACAAATACCCTATGTCGATAAAAAAATCGATAAACAGTTGCAGAGAAAAACCCGGAAATAACTTACATCGCTGAGGCCCAAACCCACGACCCCTAAACAACTGGTCTGGTGGTAATCCAATTATGCGCAGGGGCCATGCTAATCTTCTCTGTATGGTTCCAATTTTAGTATATGTACTGCCAAAGTAAGTAGTAGCAAGTGGGTTTTTCACACTAGGTGTTTCCCCCACCTCTTATAAGTGAGGCTAATCAGATTGTGGTGTCAACCACATTAATAGGCTAGCGTTGTAAAGGGCCAAGTATGGCCGATCACAACGATTACTTCGGTAATCAGCCTATAAATACAATACAATATAAACCAATTATGCTGTGAATACGGACCTCCTCTACTGCATACGGGTAACGGGTTTAACAACTTTAGTATGCACATTCGTACGGGAGGTATGTATGTATTTATAGGCTGATTACCGAAGTAATCGTTTCGTGGGACATCTGTGGCCCTTTAAAAAGCTAGCCTATGTGGTTAACACAACAATTTGATTAGCCTCACTTGTAAGGGGTGGGGGAAAAACACCTTGTGTGAAAAACTCACATAGTCAGGGCAGACAATAGTCCTTTTTCCATTCACGCCACTGGTTCTAAATGTCTACATATGAACTATATGTCGCACACTCTGCTAAGTCTATGATAGGTTTATGTTTATTTACAATGAGATGACGACATAGCGGGGAGGTAAGCCACATAGAGGGCACATATAGAGCATAGAGCATAGAGTTGAACCCGGGACCTCTGGATTCAAAGTCATGCCCATCCCCATTCGTACGGGATAATCGCGATATGAATGCATAAACGGCTGACCTTTGGCGAAGACGACGAACATATCGAGGAACTCCCTGAAGGTCAGGTAGCCATTGTTGTCCTTGTCAACGAGCGAGAACATGTTACGGACAAACAGCGAATTCGGCTGGAGCGAGAGGACCTCGGCGAACTCGGACTTGGTCAGCTGGATGGCGATGACCTCGTTGAAGTTGTGCTGGTCGATACCCTGCTTCTTGTTCGCTCCAAACGCCTTCGATTTTATATGAAAATGTGATATAAACTCGACAATTTCGCCAATGTGATGTAAACTTGACAATTTTGCCAATGTGATGTAAACATGACAATTTTGCCAATGTGATGTAAACATGACAATTTTTTGCCAATGTGATACACACTTGACAATTGTGCCAATGTGATGTAAACTTGACAATTTTGCCAATGTGATGTAAACATGACAATTTTGCCTATGTGATATAAAGTTGACAATTTTGCCAATGTGATATAAACTTGACAATTTCGCCAATGTGATATAAACTTGACAATTTCGCCAATGTGATATTAACTTGACAATTTTGCAAATGTGATATAAACTTGACAATTTTGCTAATGTGATATAACTTGACGATTTCGCCAATGTGATATAAACTTGACAATTTCGCCAATGTGATATAAATGTGACAATTTTGCAAATGTGATATAAACTTGACAATTTTGCTAATGTGATATAAACTTGACAATTTCGCCAATGTGATATAAACTTGACAATTTTGCCAATGTGATATAAACTTGACAATTTTGCAAATGTGATTTAAACTTGACAATTTTGCCAATGTGATATAGACTCGGCAATTTCACCAATGTGATGTAAACTTGACAATTTTGCCAATGTGATGTAAACTTGACAATTTTGCCAATGTGATATAAACTTGACAATTTTGCCAATGTGATATAAACTTGACAATTTTGCCAATGAGATATAAACTTGACAATTTTGCCAATATGATATAAACTTGACAATTTTGCCAATGTGATATACGTAAACTTGACAATTTTGCCAATGTGATATAAACTTGACAATTTTGCCAATGTGATATAAACTTGACAATTTTGACAATGTGATATAAACTTGACAATTATTCCAATGAGATATAAACTTGACAATTTTGACAATGTGATATAAACTTGACAATTTTGCCAATGAGATATAAACTTGACAATTTTGCCAATGTGATATAAACTTGACAATTTTGCCAATGTGATATGAACTTGACAATTTTGCCAATGAGATATAAACTTGACAATTTTGACAATGTGATATTGATTGTTTTCAATGATTACAATACTTACAACATTACCCACGGCAAAGCAAAGCTTCAAAAGTAAAGCATAAAAATCTCATTGAATTTACTTCACGAGGTGAACAAGATGGGAATAATTCCTGATTTGTGCAAACTCGTACTCTCAACCTTTTACAAAAAACAGCCGCACTACGAAGGTCCACAGCGCGACTTGAAATGCGGCCTTTGTAGTACAGCCGCCGTAATTATGTTCAACAATAAACAAAATCATCATTATCACCATCGTTATAGAATTACTTGTTACAGAAAAGCCAAGGGGGCAGCTGGCATAGTGGTTGGAGCATTTGACTTCGAATCCAGAGATCCTTGTTTCAAATCCCGCTCTGACCAGTATACTTACTGTGGGGTTTTTTGGTCTGAAAATGCCTTAAACCCCATTGCCCTTTAGGGTCTGGGTAGCCCTTGCAGCGTGGTTCTGTTGGGGCTTTTTTTCCTCTGACGTTTGCTGTGCTTCAGATGATCTATATGTGCTCTCTATATTACTTACCTCCCCGCTATGTCGTCATATCATTGTAAATAAACATGGACCTATCATAGACTCAGCGGAGTGTGCGACATATGTAGTTCATATGTAGACATCTGGAACCAGTGGCGTGAATGGAAAAAGTCAATTGTCTGCCCAGACTCGGTTGGTTTTTCACACTAGGTGTTTTCCCCCACCCCTTATAAGTGGGGCTAATCAGATTGTCGTGATAACCACATTAATAGGCTAGCATTGTAAAGGGCCTATGATGGACTATCACAACGATTACTTCGGTAATCAGCCTATAAATACATACATACATACATACTAAAAAGCCATCAAACCTGGAGGCAGACAGCCTTTATGACGTTATTTATGACTTTCTGCCGCGACTCTTTACTCACGGCTGTCTTCATCAAATTACTCGTCGTGTCTGCACTCTCTTGAATTCTGCAGCCGATTCCCTTTACGAATTCCTTCAGATCGACCGAAAACTGCGTCATACGTTCGCTCGATGGAAAGCGAAGTACCTGACAAAAGCAACAATTGGCAGCATGTAGATATCTAGTTATTGCGTTAAAACATGTTTTGTGTTGAATTAGTAGTGTTGGGTGACTGGGTAGCCCTCGCGGCGTGGTTCTGCTAGGGCTTTCTCCCACTGACGTTTGCTGTGCTCCAGATGCTCTGTGGATGGTCTCTATGTCACTTAACTCCCCATTATGTCATTTCGTTGTAAATAACAATTAACTATCATAGACTTAGCGTGCGACATGTTGCATGTTTGTAGATGTTTTGAACCACTGGTGTGAATGAAAGGTCACTTGTCTACCCACACTCATTCATAGTAGGTGTTTGGTGCCACCTCTAATTGAGGCTAATCAATTTGTTGTGTTAACCACATTTATAGGCTATATGTAATATGTAATAGGCTGTGTAATGATGTAAAAACAACCACGAGAACATTGACGCCAAAATATGGAGAATTCTAAAATTACGAATTACAATAGATGGAAAAAAACAATTGATTAATTATTATAGTTTTTCTTTCAAACTCTCTATAGCACATCATGTCATTATTCAGAAAAAGTGAAAAATGAAATGAATTTTATTGGTTGATAGTGTCCTTTTAACACGTGGCTATCAAAGACAATTAGTATAATTAACTCGATATTGCAAATCGTCTTATTAACGATCACTCTAGATGGTGAACAATAGAGGTAACATCTTACTGACCACGATAGAGGTGACATCAGCTTTAACCTCTGAATTAATATAAACACACTGCCAATTCTATAAAAAACATAGCCAATATCAATACATAAGCTCAAAAATCGTTGTGTATTGACTAGAGAGATGGATACTCGCGTGGAGGGTGCCTAATGACTTAGTGAGGAATTAACACACCAGCATGAACTGGAGAAATTTCGTGACATCATAGAGCCACCAGAAACGGTAATAGCAGTCGTGGGTGAGACGGGAGCGGGTAAATCGACCTTGATAAACGCACTCCTGGGGCACTACGGCATCCTACCCACCTCGGGCATGCGTGCATGTACCGCCGCCGTCGTGGAGATCTCATTGAACACCGAAAACGACCAGTATCAAGCTCATATTGATTTTCTTGGACCCAATGAATGGTTTGATGAATTGGAAAATCTCTTTAAAGACCTGGATAAGGCGGATGGTACACAATACAAACATGATGAAAATCCTGATGCTGGATTGACATTCAGTAAGATCCAGGCGGTTTATGGGAGGATCGATGAGTTGGAGGTGCTCAAAAGGCAGACGCGTGTCACCAGATTGTTGGGCAAGACGAAGACTATCACACGTAGCAATACAGCATTGTTTCAGCGAGCTGTTAATCGCTACATTGAGTTGGCAGACGTAGGAAGTGGCGGTCAGCTTTGGCCAGTGATCAGGCAAGTGCGTCTCCGTGTCCCAAACCGTGACCCAAACGGAGTATGCAATAGTGGAGCAGTGTTGGTTGATTTACCGGGCATCGGGGATAGCAACAATGCACGCGAAAAAATCGCTAAAGATTATCTAAAGAAGTGTAACGCCGTGTGGGTGGTAGCAAAGATTCACCGCGCAATCGGTGACAAGACAGCGAAGGACCTGCTCGGTGAGTGCTTTCGTCGGCAGCTGCTCATGGATGGACAGTATGGCAGCATCTCCTTTTTTGTACCCAGACGGACATCCTCAACAAGACAGAGACCAGCAGAGAGTGTGGCCCCAAGAAGATATGTAGAGGGTTCCAGAAGAAGATCAAGTCATTAGAGACGAAAAGTAAAAACCTAAACATAAAAGCTCGCAGTATGAAACGCGGCATTCGTGCCTTGAGCAAAGAGATCGCCGACGTAACAAAAGATTTGGATGACACGAGGCAGATGCTCTTGCAGCAAGAGGAAATGGCGAGTAACTCGTGCGACGACCAGTTGCAGATCGATAAATTAAAGGAGTATGAGGAAAAAAGGGAGTTTGTGCGGACAAAGAAGGATGAACGGAGTGCGTTGGAGCATAAGCTGGAGCGCAACCGAAGAAAGGTCGTTAACTCAGAGAGCAAACGGGCAGTAGTGTAGAACAGAACTGTTTTCTGCGCAAGGGCGAGAAACGCTTTCTCACAGCAGCTAATACGCCGCGAATTCAAAGCTGGATTTAACGAGATGAGGCGTGATGTGGGGGCATTCGGTGATGACGACGATGACGGAATGCATGACATCGTGGATGACAGCGACACTGATGTGGGTAGTCGTGCCGATCAGTTGGATGTCTTCTGCGTTAGCTCGATCGAGTTCTTCAAACTCACGAATCTACTGCGTAACGACGGCCCAGCCAAGGTCTTCAACTCGCCGGATCAGACCGAGATCCCGTTGCTTCGGCAACACGTACAACGCATAACGTCGGTACATCGCCGCCAGCATGCCGAGCGGCTGATATGTAATATCAGCGGATTCGTGGCAGACATCAATGCATATATAGCAGACAAGGGTACCAAGTCTTCTGTCACTCGGGACAGAGCCAGGTCTTCGTTCAAGACACCATTGGAGGATTTCTGCAAATCACTGGAATCGCTGCTCGCTGTGTTTAAGCAACAACTGCGCAAGCCATTCAATGAGACGCTGTTGCCCAGGGTTACCGAAGGCGCAAATAACGCTGCGCGAGTTGCCATATATACGTCAAACAAGTGGGGCTCGAAGGTGAATCGAGACAATCGATCGGCCGGCGGGTATCCCTACACGACGTACAGCGCCACAGTTCAGCGTTACGGCAGGTTCAAGTCTCCGACGGTCTGATCGACTTCAGCGAACAGCTGTCCAAGCCGATCCTCGCATCCATAACCGTTTGCTGGGATAACATATTCAGCGGCCTCTTGTCTAAGATCTTGGATAACTGTCAAACATCCGTTCTCAGCGCACTGCAACAGTTTGCCCGTACGGTCGAGAGAGATCTGAGCGGCGCCGGTGTCATGACGTGCCAAATCACTCGTCTCTCTATTCAGGCGCAGGCACGGGCCAATCAGATGTTGAAAGAATCGATTGTTGATATTCAAGATTATATTGTGGGGAGACAGCGCAAAATCTCAAGGCTAATCACACCTTCTGTACAGGGCTACATGACATCGGCTTACATCGTGTGCACTGAAAAGTCTTCTGGGGATGGTGCCTACAACAAGATGAAGGAGACTATCTTCCAGCACGTAGAGGCTCACAAGTCGATCATGTTCAACCAGGCATCGATCGACCTTTTCTCGGCTATCGATAGTTTACAGGATCATATTGTTGACTCGATGAAGAATGTCTGCACGACGCTGACACGTGAACTTGACAGGATGTTTGAGCCATTATGGGAGGAACCATGCAACACCGATATACTGAAGCATGTTCTCCACTCGGGAATAAAAGCAGCAGAAAATGACATCCGCACGGGATTAACGAGTATTTTCCTGCGACGCCGGCGGGACCTGCCGCGACGGTCGCTACCGTGACATGTCACGCACAGAATCACCTTGACTCTCAGTGAAGGACCCAGATGCGCGATTTATCAAATGCCCACAACTGTTATGTCAAACCACTACTAATTACCCAATAAGTCCAATAAACCTATCTAACATAAAACCATCGAGGTCACTGGATAATTCCTGTTCGGAATCCGTTTCCTCAAAGGATCTGATTTTGTTATTACCTCCCTTTATCAATGTAAACCAACTGTTACTTCTCCTAAACAGTCGAACCTTAATGTTATCTCCCATCAGGAATTAAAGCCATCTATTTCCTCACATAAAATGCCAAAATATGAATGCATGATTGAATCACAACAGTTGTCTGCCCCTGACATGGACGTAGCAAGAAGTGCGATAAATTTCACTTTCAATTCTCAGATTGGTAGCCACGTTGCAAGTAAATCATCCGTAGATTCGCAAATTGTCAATGTGAAAAATGAAACCGAAAGTCAATCTGAATGTTTGAGGACCATACAATACAGTGGATCATCAGGTAATGTAAAGAACAAAAAAGAACTGTTTGAAAACATTCTAAAGATAAAAAACGCCAAGCGTTTTTAGGGGTAAATGTTGGGAATACTAGGTGTAACAGAGACTATAGGTTGTTTGATGGTACAGTGGTCATTTCACATTGGTTTTTGATGAGAGCCAGTCCAAAAGTAGGTGGTTATTTGCTGTTGGCTTTCAGAAAAATTTTATAGATGTTTTTTACATAAAAACTGATCTTATTGGTCCGATGGCATAATTTTTAAATTTGGAATTGAATTCCCATGATTGAAATTTTTGGCAGTTATGATCGGAATTTTCCGTATACATATGATATAGAATTTTCCAGATAAATATATGGAATTTTTTCCAATTGTGATTTGGAATTTTTCCACAATTATGATTTGGAATTTTGAATGATTATAACTTAATGTGTGAAGTTAATGTGTGAAGTTAATTGATTGAATGCATCGTACATAATACTCATCATAATTGTTAGATCTCGTCATTGATATCATAGAGATATATCAATTTTGATAGCCATAACATTTTCAAATCAAATGATGTAATTTGTAGAAAACTGTTTTTATATAATTTTTGATTTTCTGATACCATTCATTTCTTAATGTTCATCATAATTATTATATTTGTCATTGATAGCATAGAGATATATCCGTATAAGATAACGTTGGGATTTGTCATGTTATTTGTCGTGTAGTCAACTGTTTTTAGTTTATTGTCGATTTTGTGAAACTATTCATTTTATTGCATGACATTAATTTCTAAACTCTGTACAAATTTCTCGAGTCATTATTGATTTTAAGGTTTTGATAACTGATGCTCATTTGTTGTGATCATCACTGGTTAACTGACAAACCAGTGTTGAGTCATTTTTATTTTTATCTCTTAACTTTATTTTTGCTTATGTTCACGTTAAAATATACTATAAGTAGAATGATCCATGTAATAACCTTATAATCAGTCCACAATAAACGACCGCGGGATTCGAAAGGCATAAAAACAGCGTAAATAGTAGAAGCATGAAATGATTTAGATGTACAAAAGTAGTTACTGGGAAGAGTTGTCTCCCTTGGCGATCTGTTGCAGCCAGAGGCACCTGTAGGTGAAGATATGGCATTAGAGTAATGCAAGTTCATGAAATCCCGCGGTACCAATTTCCCCGCGTAGGATATCAGGTGCTTGGCCACGTTACTTTGGGGAACCATATATGTTGGCATACAGATAAAAGCCTAGATTTTGATCGGGCCTGAAGCCACGTGTATTTCCCTGCTTTCTGTATACTCTGGAAACTCCCTATTAACGTTACGTTCAGTATGAATCATTAAATAAGATATTCAGGCATATGGTTTGTAATTTTATTTCGTCTTACCCAGTTATTTCGTCTAACTTGGCAATACAGTTTAGTTGCTGATTGCACATGTTGTATTATTACTAAACCTTATGTTTTAAGCTAGTAACATTGTAAAGTGTCGTCGACATCATCTTGTCATTATTGACCAAGGGATAATACGGCACTCTAAATAAAGCTTTATTATCACTATCGCTATCGCCATCGCCATCGCAATCGCGATCGCAATCGCCATCGCAATCGCCATCGCCATCGCCATCGTCATCATCATCATCATTATTATTATTATTATTATTATTATTATATAAATGTATCCATAATTATTATTACCATTATTTCTAAGGGTAGCATGAGGACTGTAGCTATCTAGAATTACCATTAAGCCTACTATTTATATAGTTCGTTGCCCTCTGTTGACTATATCTCTGAACTACTAAATGTGACTCAACATGCCAAAATGAGTCTTAAGTCAGAATCTTACATATTTCATATTTTTACTTTATTTAATAGAACAAGCTGTAAGGAATCCAATGATGCCAAAATCATGACAATACCTCAATTACTTCCAGAGATATTGATAATTACATAAATGGTGTTCATATCGCAAAGTTCTGAAAAAAACGCGTTTGAAGTTTAATGTAGGGAGAAAACAAAGCTCCATAGCAACCACAATCTTATACTGTATCAAACATGACAGATGAGGTATCAATGGGGAAGTTATTAAATATTAAATATTCTATCCCATTAAATCAAAATCACAGAAAATATCCACCAAAGTTGACCGTATTTCTTTTGTTTGTAACAAAATTAACATGAGAAAGAATACTATACATGAGGTTAAATGATTTGAAATATAATTTTTATGTTAATAATATTATCTATTATTATTTTTATGGATAGAATAATATCCATAGTATCCAAAAATACTAAATACCCAAAATCGAAAAATTTCTATTTTTCGACTTTCCAACGCAATTTACCCACTATGGCAATGCCGACTTTAGACTCATTTTGATATGGTGGGTCTCAAATAACTCGGCAACAACAGATTCTCTAATACGAGTGTATCTTTACCAAATCTGACTCCTTTGGGACACGGACAATGATCAGATCCTTATCCCCGTCGGTTGATCGGCGTGCCATAACCTGATCTTTCATCTTACGCAGATCGAGCATTCGTAAGATGGCCGAGTTCGCTTGAACGAGAATCTTTTTTCTGTCGCTGTCGAAGGTCACGAACACCTTTCGTTCGCCCGTCTTCGGTCCCAGCCATTCCATAGCTAAACCACGGCACGCAAGAAAAAAAACATGATGGTGCAGAAACGGTAAAACCCGGTATGGATCAGTAGTGCCATATTTCATTATACAGTACGCGACATTCGGATCTAAGAGTGAACAATACGCGTATGTAAAAACACGCAAAACACGACCACGTCAGAGGGAAGTCCTTACATAACGGCACTGAAAAAAACACCAGGAACCGACCGCACTGAGAAAACCAGGAACCGACCGCACTGAAAAAAACACCAGGAACCGACCGCACTGAAAAAAACACCAGGAACCGACCGCACTGA
>WURV02165602.1:0-12502 GCA_011762755.2 Epimenia babai
TCTATATCCAGATACATATATCTATATCTCTCTCTTTTAATTTCGGTGATTGACAGATGATTACAAGTAATTTCTCTGGCATTGCTTTCAGCCGCGTATCTGCAACGCGAGGGTGTTTGATCAACCATGGACGTCCACGCGCGCCCTCGTAGGCTACAACTGCGAACTCTGATAACAGTGTATCGAATTTATCTCTTACATACAGGAACGGAAAAGCTCTCGGGAAATACGAAACAATAAGAATTTAAATGCACGATTTTCGAAAAAAACTCGACGAACTGTAACATTTCATGTCTATGCTATTGACAGCGTTTACTGATGTAAAGTGTGTTTGGCAGCTAAGCTAATAAGTACATTTAAATCATATGTTTCATTTCTGTTGTATTTGAACCTCGCAATAGAATGAACAACTCGGAGTCAGCACAATACAAAGACGCAAAGACGTTCTCTACAGCTAAGCTTACGCTCATGCAGGCTAGGGTGAAACCATAATAAGGAGGGTCTATTAATAACTATTAGAGTCCTAAACTACTGATGAGTGAATACATAAGAACTTGAGATAGGTCTCCCTAAGGTGTACCTAAACTAATATAAACGCATAAAATATTCTTTTGAGGGCCCTTGATGCGAATTCAACTGGCCTTTCCTCCCCATCTGGCATCATATGGCTCAACACTGCCGCGATACCAGTGGGGCTAGCATCTGTCGCTACCACGATGGGTAAATAAGGGTCATAATGCATAAGAAAATTGGAGTTACATAGCATCCAAATATATCATCCAGTATATCATTCAAATAAACTTTTACCTCTTGTAAGCCTGGTAAAACTTGTTCAATCGCATTTTGCCATATTTGTGGTGCAGATGTTATGCCATATACCAGTCTGTTCGGTATGTATATGTCTTTATATTTATACTCAGCAATTTCTGAGACTCGGCATCTAGCTCTATTTGACTATATGTCGGGGTAACATTATCTTTGATTCTGACCTTGGCTTTAATACCCTTCAAGTGGCCAAATTTCCAATCAAATAGTCACTTATGTTTATTTATGATCGTGTTAATTTCCACGGCACAGTTCACTTTACAACCATATCCACCTGATTATCTGATCTGGGACGTAAAAAATCTATATTTTTAAAATCTAGTTTAATTTCCATCAACCAATCACGACCTACTAAGATGTTTGTATGTTTAACAACATAAAGTTCCAATCTCTTTGTCCACCATATTCTGAGGTTGATCTTACCGACAGGTGTGACCCTCTCCCCCCTTCCCTCGTCCCCTTAAATTCCTTATCGATGTGTAAAAGAGTACAGTTATCAATCGAGTGTCTTGGGTAAAAGATATATGGTATCATCGTTACACCACTCCCCGTGTCCAGTTCCATTTTAACCTTGATTCTCTCTATATAAGGGTACATATATGGCTCCAGCAGTATTGATCGTGCCCACCGGGTTTTCATATGCGTCCACAGTCATCACGTGGTAGTCTTCACTTGCCGGCTCCTGAGGTTCATGTACCCCGGTATCCATGTTCGTACATTCTTCATCATCATTGACAACATATACGGGTTTGCGATTGTCGGAGTATTCTCGTGAGAATCGTGGATTCCTTGTATATTGATCAGACCTATGTTTGCGTTGGTCAACTGTTGGACGTCGGTTACATTTACGTTCGGTGTGTCCAGTTATGTTACATCGGTTATAACGAGTATCAATAAACCAGCACTTATCTGGTGGGTGGGAAGTACGAAGTAGGCTACGTCCACGTCAATGGCATTCTTTGGATTCCATATTTGCAGCCACATAACTCTCAGTCGTGCTGTAAAAAACTAAAAATAAGCTTTAATAGGTTCAATAAGTGAGTTTTGAGCCTGGATTTAAATAGAGAAAATGAATCTAATGATCTTAGTGCTAACAGTAAACTGTTCCAAAGTTTTGGACAAAGAATAGAGAAGCAGCGGAGATTAGAGGACACCAGTCGGCAGTGGAATATGTTGGCAAGATATCGGTCATGCAATCGGAGAGGTGTTGACGGTGTATACTATGATACGAGACTATTTATGTATCGCGGCGCAGTACGGTGAAGAGCTATGTACATAACTACAATGACTTTGAACTCGATGCGGCGATGTGGAACCAGTTGAGTTCCTTATAGAGCGGCGTGATCCGGCAGTATTTAGAGCGGCACATTATTCCACAAAAGGCCATATTCTTCTCTCGTTGAAGGTGATTTAACCATTTTTCCGAACAGTCGGACAGAAGGCTGTTACAATAATCTAGCCGTGACGTTAAAAGCGAATGAACGAGTGCAGTGGCGATGTCATGTGAAATGATAGAGAGCATACGACGAATATAGCCAAGCTGAGAGAAAAACCGTTTGCAAACGTCAGTGATATGATGATACACGACAGATGGTTATCGAACACGATTCCGAGATTCTTCGCGCACGGAATAGCTACTACTGTCATCGTGCCAATTGCAATTGGACACGATGGCGGAGCGAAGTGTTTACGATGAATCAGCATAAATTGTGTTTTATCTTCATTAAGATTAAGATGATTTGCTGACATCCATTGTCTCACTTCAACAAGACACTCCTGATGGTTTCGTACCGTAAAAGCGAAGGTAAAGTTTCCGTGTTACATTCAGTATATATAATTGACAGCCATCGGCGTATATGTGGTAGCTGATTATGTCATCAATTATATGGACACTAAGCTATTATTTAACAGTTGATTCTAAACTTAGTGGAGTATGCGTTGGACTTTCAATGGGATATAGCGGGCCCAATAAGCATATTCAATCAATTTTGAAAGAAACGGCCCGCATTTCGCCTTGATCCGCTTAAGCGGCATTTTCGTAGTTATTGATACCTTCTTGCAAAATAAGCTCTTCAACACTAAATAGGTTTCAACTACTTAACGTTAAATATATGGACTGACGAATAGTTATTTTGCGTTCATCAATAAATTAAACCCACATTGCTTCTACGTTAATTACACGCCCATGGGCGGTTATATTTCACTTCAGCCCCTATACATCACGACGTTAATCTATAATATGTTGTCTGACATATGTCATCCAACTACGATGTAAGGGCAACGATATGTAACACACGATTATGTCCGACGCAATTATCAATGCTTATCAATAATTATCGAATAACTGCACCGGTCTGCTAACGTTACTAGTCACCTTATTAGTTATCGCCACGTGTACACGGGACTTGCGTATTCTTTTTGCTACCACCCTCATGTGTTCTCAATATTTAGAAACGTTTTATACTAACTTTATTACGTTGCGAACAAGAGGAGTCTTTTATCATTAAAAGTATGCAGCAAAAATAGCAGTAATCTAAAGCGATATTAACGGTCTCTTCATTGATCTATTGTAAACACTGGAGAGTGCGTTTTGTTTTTGCGCGCCGTAGCCTAATGTATTGTTACATACTACTCCACGTGATAGTCTAGCCGAAATGTTTACCTTCCATTAATTTATGTTATGCCTTATCAATAACAACACCGAGATTGGTGTTTACGTGACTAGAAAACTAGCATACCTCAGTCGCTACATCATATAATTTATTGCTGTAATCTCGAACCACTCAAGCCGAACCCGTATTTTAGACATAGACGGTCCCGTTAACCGCGTTTCAGCTGCAGCCTGTAACTTTGAATAACATATATAATTATAAGATAGGTTAACTGTGTTTCAGCCTATAATTCACATCGAGCTTTAGTTGACTAATATTGTCCTTACATTATTGTACCTTATACGACAATTTGTTGTGTATAACATAAATCTTATTGCGATTGTTGCATCTATTTGAATGCAGGCCGATCTATATCCGTGACATGTTCCTAGCCAAGACTGTATTTTCGCTTTCGGTTTTGCTGGCGAACCTCCCGTGGTCGGATGGTGCTCCGAAGTTAGCGGAATTCATCAAGTTGGACACCACCAAAGATTCGGTCATCGAAATCGGCAAGTTCGCGGCCAAGAAAATCAACGACTCCAAGCTTCTTAAGTGTCTCAGCGCTTCCCGCCGGGTGAGCACTATCCGGAAGATCCAAGAACTTTAGATCATGGTAACTGTACGATTCTTCTATGCAAGATTTTTTAATATGTAGTCAGTGAGTGCATGCAAGTAACTTTAGTATTTTTAATAATGTTTGCTAATGTTCCTGTCTGCTTTCCGCCATACCGTCTTTTTACTCTCTGTAAAATTCAGCAAGTACAGCCTTACACTTCATCATGTTTGAAATAGATCATCGCGTGATCTCCACGTAAAGATGTCGCAGCATGTGATCATCTGATTTGGTATTAACCATTAAAAATACAGTTACTTATGTTTGACGCCGACATCAGATCGATATTTAATGCCTTTGAGCGCACATTTATGCATATATTGTCACGAAGTATCCTTTAATCGATGCAGACTCTCACCAAAGTCTGTCCATTTGTTCATGCGCCCATTCGCAACCTTTTTAGATAGTTTCAGCCATATACGTTCCTTATTCTTAGCGTAAAGTTACTACCTAAAACAAAGCCGGCAAGAACGTAATAATAATGACTGCATTGTACTTGCCGTCTGTCTATGGGGCGTCTTATTGACTCGATGGCCCTGAAGGGTGTTCTTCTTGGGTGTAAGGTTGCTCTGTTTCGTATGATTTCGAATGGTTAATGTGACACCTATCTTTCGGCTATATCCTCATCTCATTGTAAATAATCATCACATATTATGTTCTTTGGTGTTTGCAATCAGCGATGTGAATGGACGAAGGTCAAGTTCTCGTTTTTACTACGCTTTCTCCATTAACGAATCTCGTGAAGAGCAAATAATGGCCTAGACAAAGGTTAAACCCAGTCGATAGATACACATACATATGTAAGATGTTGAATATAGCTTCTATTTTAGGTGGTGTCCGGGTACGAATACGACATGTCAATAAAAAAGTGCCGGCCTAGCGAGCAATCGGTAAGCGTGCTCGCTATAGTTAATTTGTTCAGAATCAGAATAATAATAAATTACAGACACAGATATTGCGATCAACCGATATCACGCGATTTGAGATCGTCAAACTTCGATTCAGATCCTGTATGACAAATCTCCAGAATTTTGCATAATGAGAAAAAGAAGGTAGCACCTTTTAAGACTAACTTTTTCTTATTATTTAGGAAAATCGCCTTCTTAGTCCAGAATTTTGAATATGTCATGATCTGCAGAAATGTCATGAAATGTCTTTGAACACAATAAAACAGTAACATAGATATTTCGTCTCTAACGTAAGAATATTCAATATTTACTGCTGTCTAAAATTATTCTTAATTTGTTTCAATAATTAGTTGATCATTAATGGTGCGAACATAAAAAATTACACTTGCCTCTCCACCTTGAAATGTCGCGTGCCGCTGTCAGCCTAGAATTTTGATTGCGCATCATTTTGCCGAATGATGGATGTCTATTTTGAGGTAATTTGGTACTATTGATTTCTTTAGAGAGTACATTATAATACTGTCTTTATGAATTATGATTTCAGTCGCAGATTTGCGACGTCAAAGTGTTCGATCAACCTTGGGCGTCGACGCGTGCCCTCGAAGACTGGAAGTGCAAATCGCAAAAGCCCATGGAGTGTCAGTGTCAGTGCTTCTACCGAAAGTACAACACGACGCAGCTTCCCTGCATGTACGAAGACGTGTGCAACACTTAGCCGATACCCTGATAGTCGCCTAATATGTGTACGTGTATTTGTATCGGAGGATGAAAGAATTATATCGTTTTCAACTAAAATCCGCAGAAAAAAATTAACGGATGTTGACTAAAAAAAACGCACGGACTTCAGTACGCGTGAAAACACTAATAATTTGGTAACTTTTTATTTATTGTCCTGTATCACAGTAGTTTATGTATTTGGTACTAGTACCCTTTATATAGACCAATTAGTTTTATTGATCACGAGTTTTTCGCAAATTAAACCCTTTATCTGGTGATGATGGTATGATTAGATATATACGCTATATAGATAACAAGAGACTAAAATATCACGCATGGTACACGCACATAATCGCACGCGAATGATATAGTCTTTTTAAGTTTGTTCAAGCTAAATCTAAGAAATCTATTGTACTCCCGCTTCCTAGACCTTCTTAGAGATTGTGTTTTTGATTACTGTATACCACCTTTTTATTCGTAATCTATGTCCATATGACAGCAGTTTTTTCCATGTCGATATTTTTTTCCACTGTATTATCTTCTACTGCTGTCCATGATATGTATACCATAAGATAATTGTAGATAATCAGGCCCACATATAGATTAACGATTACAGATTGAGGCTATGGGAGTCTCTGCTGGTGTACAATGAGTTTTACAGCTTAACTAATGAGTTAACTTTAATAATAAATGTCATCATGGGAAAAGCTTCAAGGCGACTCTGACTGAGAATATTTATGTATATATATGTGCGTGTGTGCGCGTGTGTGTGAGATATGTGTATAAACACTAGCCTTGTTTTCGAGAAAGCTAGTTAGTCTATATAAAAGTGTACCATACTGGTTTTTACGTTCTGATTTAGAACCTGCAGTATTAATATGAAGGATCGTTGTATTTATGATTACAAACATGACACAGAATGACAGAGGAATACGCAGGAGAAAACCCTGTTACATATTTATATAGAACCGCTATAGCTACTCCCCCTAATAATGAAGTTAATTTGTGGAATGATCATCAGCAATCCTCGCGGTGACCTACGATCTGCTACAGCGTAGTCCTTATCGGCAAAAAAGTCCATATTTGAACGCCAGTGTCCGGAAATACGGAATCCATGCATTCTGGTCTGTGTATATTAATGTGTTACCATTTCAACATGTCGTGTTAGCGAAAATGCAGCCACCCTCAAATAAAAGTGAAAATTCCAAATCCAAAAAATAAGCCTTGTGAATCGATGTTCGATTTGCTCCAACTAGTTCTTTGCTCCATCTCACCTTATTCTCTAACGTTGATAACTTTTGAGGAACCTTTTGCTCCATTTCACCTTATTCTCTAACGTTGATAACTTTTGAGGAAACCTTTTACTCCATTCCACCTTATTCTCTAACGTTGATAACTTTTGAGGAAACCGTTTGCTCCCTTCCACTTTATTCTGTTATGTTGATAACTTTGGAGAAAACCATTTGCTCCATTCCACCTTATTCACTAACGTTGATAACTTTTGAGGAACCTTTTGCTCCATTTCACCTTATTCTCTAACGTTGATAACTTTTGAGAAAACCTTTTGCTCCATTCCACCTTATTCTCTAACGTTGATAACTTTTGAGGAAACCTTTTGCTCCATTCCATCTTATTCTCTAAAGTTGATAACTTTTGAGGAAACCTTTTGCTCCATTCCACCTTATTCTCTAACGTTGATAACTTTTGAGGAACCTTTTGCTCCATTCCACCTTATTCACTAACGTTGATAACTTTTGAGGAAACCTTTTGCTCCATTCCACCTTATTCTCTAATGTTGATAACTTTTGAGGAAACCTTTTGCTCCATTCCACCTTATTCTCCCATGTTGATAACTTTCAAGGAAACCTTTTACTCCATTCCACCTTATTCTCTAATGTTGATAACTTTTGAGGAAACCTTTTGCTCCATTTCACCTTATTCTCTAACGTTGATAACTTTTGAGGAAACCTTATCTAAGACTATACGATAGTCTAGTTTTTATCACATTGTCCGTGTTGTTTATTCGCATATTCGTGACCGCTTAAGCAGCTGTTGCCTATGATCATTTTATGATATGTTAATCGTGTTATATAGCGCTTTCTTGTGCCGACATTGTTGCCATTATTAAACCATTTCCAAATCTTTTGCATTCTTGGTACAATGTTTTGTCGTCCGTTATTACTATTGCCAAACACTAAAAACTAGTTTCAATTACCCCAAAAAATCTTGTACATGCGCAATAAAGATTTGAAAATGGTCTCCATACTCATAGTGTTACGAACCAATCGTTATGTGATATGTAAACGTTCATTCAGAATAAATGTAATAACCGTCTAACTTTCCTATAATTGTATATATAAAGATACTGTTCATCGATGTAATTCATTTTCACTTTCGTACTAGCAATAAACGACCTGATGATAAATCGCTAAGTTCTTCTGCCTAGAGTATAATATATCTATATTCGACCAGTCTTTTCGTTCGTTTCTTCGTTCGCTTTATTTATTTTCGAGGTAAAAATAACAATTGTAATCTTTTCATATTATTTAGTAGACCAATATGTTAATATATCATTCGATATAGTGTAGATTCAATTCATTGGATTTAGACCGTAGATCGGTAAAAATAGAAAGAATTTTGTTTTTAGTATCCCATAAAATAACTGTCGTTGTTCCATGGACATTTTTTATGTAAATGTATTTTCTGATCTTACGCATCTATTATTAGACTAGAGTGTCGGTATCTTTATCAAATTACGTTTGTCGTTTTTATATCTGAGCTTTAACTAAAGTGAATAAAATGCATACATTTGAAAACTACGACTTTCTCATCTTACATCTAGATTATTCCGTCACTTTCCTGATTATGACAGAGAGCAAGGTTCTCGGTGGATTTGCCACACTGATGCCTGTCTTATAACAAGACAGAAATAGTTCACTCATTGGATATTCGTTTCTCGTCATAGATCGTTTGTTTCATGTACTGACCATGGTGTTGTTATGAGAAAATCATATTCTAGCGCATTACAGCTTCATTAAACGATATTTGTTGGTATTAAATTTGTCAGAGAATTGTCGTTTTATTATTCTCTTTTTTCATTTGCTTTATGTTTTACTTGTGAAGCTTTACTTGGACTATGTGCGGATATGTTCGCTATACCAAATGTTTAGAAATTACATTACCTCCGTAGATATTTATTAGGCTATAGAGATCAGTCACTCGATTTCAGATCAGGATATCGCTCGTTCGATCATGCACCGCATCTGATGGAATGAAGTTCGCGAAAAATCGATAATTTAAATCTGTAGTTAATACTCATAATCATAATTGGAATGAATGCACACAATTTCGACAAAGTGTATCTAAACAAAAAAGATCACTCAAGAAATTCTTTACTCTAACCTCCGTGTAGCGGTGGCAGTAATGACAATGATAATATATGTAGAAGAGCAATTCATTTATAATGAATATTAGTTAATTTATTTGTTTATGACGACTCGTAGATCAGATAAGCAATTTTGGTGCAAAAACTTTTAAATAAGTAGCCTATATCAAGTAATAGAGCATAATGTATAAATTTAACCCATTCCTCCATTAATTAGATAGATTTATCCGTTCTTTGGACCTAAGTAAGAATCGATAAATCTTTGCCATCTGTGGGCCTCAATCCCACGACTCTCAAATGACGTGACTGTCGCGTGGAATCATAATAAAATGGGGCTCTTTCGGGGCATATTATGCATTACATTGTGTCACTTGCCATCTGCCCATGGCATAAATTCTTGTTAGGATATCGCAAGAATGAATGAAAAATAAACCAATTAGCCCACCTTACGTTTTAGATATCCTATAACTTTAATAAAACGCTTAAATATTTATTTTATTAAGTGTTTGTACCAGTAAAATGTAAACGAGGACAAACCATTTCATATCTCAGTTGCGAATTAGTAAGTTACTGTCTTATGATGATCAGCCTCTATTGGTTTCGGGGAGATAATGTCGTCAGGATTCAGAGATCCTCTCATACACATTTCGGACATATTATCTCCCATTACCTATCGTCAAGTTTTATGTAAGATGGCCGCCGATGTGTTGGCAGACGATAATGTCATAACTTTTATCCAATAAAGTTTTATATTACTGACTAGCATAACAATCTATTGCCCTAATCTTTATAGGATCCCTCGAAAGATTATAAAAATAAGATGTCTTGGCTCGGTGGTAGCTTGTCTTCGTTTACAGATCAGATATCGAATTTTACTAAGGACATTTTGACAGAAGGCACCGAAGAAGTTAGCGGTATGGAATAAATGGTAGTAATTAGTAGTGACTCTAGTGGGTATAGTGACCTACATATTATCATGTGTGGTATGTGATACTTTCAACTTTATCACATTCACAATGACATTATTATCATTTTTAATATTTACGATTCAGTTGTGATACATTTTGATCATAAGCATTACTGTTTTTCCGTGCGTAAAATTATTATTATGCGACTCTGTAAGTTGTAAGAGTGGAGAGCTCAAACTTGTCATGGAGTTTGACAAGAATTGAATTCAAATAGCATCTTAACAATCATCTATAGAAATGATTGCTCTCTATATTGCCTAAAAATGCCCGTTTCTTACATTTTATTTCAGAGCAACCGTAGACAGTTTTATATATTTTGGATAAAATTGAATATAACTCGTATAACTCCAGTGTATGTTGACAGCATTTAGTAACCATCACACTTAATACATACTATTGCCTTATTTAACACAGAGATACACCGTTGTAGAGGTTTCCTCATTCTTTTACATTTTTTACCAACCACATTCATCCTGTTGTCCATATTTGGCAATGGATGTTCTAGATGTACATAGTTCTAAGATTATCGCTTCCCTCGAAAATAATCACATCAAACATCGCTGAAAATTTTATCAGGTGCGAGTGCAGCTGTCGTTAGGATTATAGATAACGGCTGGCAACTTTTAGCCGACTCTTTGTACACTCGTCCTACACAGTCCTGCACACATTCTAGGGATGCTGCATTGTCACTTTCTTGTCAGATTAATCATATATTATGTTGTATTAAACGAATCTTCACTAATCATTTTTACTGAGTTATGTTGAGTTGATGTAATTTCAAATCGAGAGCACACAGTTAAGGTTATGATATACTGTCCAAAAATGACTCCTAATGCTAAACTGTGTTGGTAATTTTTTATTTTCTTTTTGGGTAATATTACAGTTACAGTATATAAATATTTTAATATTACGCTTATTTTGAAAGGTTATCAGAATGCCTTGTAAAATGAGAATATCGTCAATGAGATACTGGCAACTAGTCATAGATAGCCGTATAAAGGATAGCACACACTGGATCCGCTCGTGATTGCATGTCATTAAAAAGATAGAAATAATTCACTTATGTCCAAAGCTTTTTTATATGCCGTATCAAACTTTATGCAAAATTGTGCGGTTTTTGCGTATGCCCGCGTAAACAATGATTGTTACTTCCCTTTACTATATTTGTAACTCAAATATTTAATTATCTCCCCTATAATACAAAATCGCGAAATTATCACAGCATTATTATCATGCTGACCTCAACCATAATCCATATCTTTCTTTGCTAAGTAAATAACAGAAAGGAAATGAATTTAAAAGTGCAGAATTCATACAAAGTATTATTAAACAAAATACATTATTTCATTGTACTTGTTGGCCTCGCTGTCAAATTTCTGTGATATTCATGAATAAATATGAATGAATACCATTATTGTTTCAGGTCTTATTATTCACCTTATATGTATTATATTTGTTTTTTTTTCTCGTGATTCTATAATACTGTTTTATCTTTCATACCAAAAATGTTAGATTTTATTTTTAATATCTTTCACCTTATCAAGTCAACCTTGGCTTTTTTGAATGAAAATCTGTTTCTGTGTGATCACGTTAACTCCTTTTCCCGATCTTGATGTTTACAACTGTATTATATGAGGTGCACCAGATTGTATCTCAGCCACTCTATGGTGATTTGAGAAAATTGAGTAACCAAATACTGCAGGTCATTGCACATTCGTGATAATATCAGGGTCACTTGAAAAGTTCATAGGTCGACCACGATGCCCTATTTTTGACGTAGTTCCCTTCGAGGTTTGCCCACTTACTCCATCAATGTTGGAGAGCTTGGATACCCGAACAGTAGAAGCCTTTGTCTTGCTGGTTGAAAATGTGGCTGCTCTACGGCTTATATGACATCATCATCTGTTAGATATATTTACCAGCGATGTGTTTTTTGAAGTTTGGGAACAAAGAATAGTCTGATGGAGCCAAATTAGGTGAATATGGGGGCTGAGGGTTGGGTGGTCAATGTGTTTGATGCCCCAATTGTGTAGGACGGCCATTGCAACAAACGGCTCGTGGGTTGGGGCATTGTCATAGGGATACAAGACCCCATTTGCAAATTTTCCATGGCGTTTTGTCTTAATGGCTTCACGCACGTTACTCACCAAGTTATCATAGTACTCCTTGTTGATAGTATGACCCTTTTCCAGCTAGTCAATGTAGATAATACCTCGGCATTCCAGCTGACTGATTCCATCACCTTGCCAACAGCAGAGACCATCTTGGCCTTCTTAGGATGGGCTGCAGCGCCTTGACTCACGTTTGGTCTCTGACTCCAAGCAGTTGACCTAACACTCCTCCAGAGTTACAAAATGAACTAGAAAATTGGCTGGATCTACCTAAAAGCGTTGCAAGTCAGCCCACGAAATGACCAGTCTAGTGTGCTTTTGTCC
>WURV02165613.1:0-14984 GCA_011762755.2 Epimenia babai
CAATATCAGACATCGACACTCGTCACCCCCTCACCGCCATGACAATATGATGACCAAATCTAGGAGACCAACCCAAGCAACATATTTGCCAAATAGTAAAGTTCTGCCATAAGCGGTTCTTAAGAAAAAATTTTTTTATAAAAAAGAAAACATCGACAGAAGTTACCTCCCTTGCTGCGATGATGATACCATGAACAAACCTAGAAGAGACCACCCTAAGGACAATATTGGCCTAGTAGCAAATCTCTGCGATAAGCGGTTCTTGAGAAGATAAAGATAGAAACGAACATTGACAGAAGTTACCTCCCCTTGCCATGAATAAATCTAGAATAGATCAATCGTAGGACAATATCCGCTAAAAGGCGGACCTCTGTAATAAGCGGTTCTTGAGGTTTTTAAGAAAAATACGAACATCAGCATGAGTCACTGCCCCTAGCTGCGATGATACTATGACCAAATCTAGAAAAGGCCAAACTTAGGACAAAATCTGCTAAATGGGGGACATGTGATAAGCTGTTCTTGAGAAGATTTTTTGTGAAAATGTTAACATCGGATGGATTGATGGACGATGGACAAACTGCCATAAGGAAAGCTCACCGAGCACAAGCTTACTGTTAGCAAACAATACTGTTAGCAAAACATGACGTAGCGACCCATATTAGTCCTTGGCAACCTAGCACTTGCAACTTTGAAATGAAATTTTATTGATTTATAGTGCCCTTTTAACACATGGCCATCAAAGACACACTTTACAAATTTATGTTTGCTATGATTAACTAGAAACACAAGGAAAACTTTGGTTCGCAGCCCACTTTTATTTTGTGGTCGGGGTTTTTGAGGCATTGTAAACGATAACGATTGACTGACCTTCTCGTTGGCTTCCTCGCTCAGTTCAGCCTGCGTCTCCTTGAGGCGAATCTTGGCCATTTCTACCTTTTTGTCAAGGTCAGCGATGAAAAGATTCAGTTTGTTGTAGGCCTGCCGAGAGCATTACACAACACACATCACACACACGACTCAAACTAAACATCAGGGAATAAACATTGATGTAATTGTGAAAAACCTTCCACCGGAAAAGTGATTAATATCTCACCCGAAGTGACGTCAAATGACTTAAACAATTAGTATAGTTATGGAGCGTGAAAATTCATGTGATCGAGAAAAATAATAACTATGAAAATCACTAAAATAAGCCCATGCAATGTACTAGCTCTGTTTATGAGTACTTAAGGAAATGGCTGGCAAAGTGGGTCGGTCGTTCTACAGAAACTCCAAAAGACTTAGTCTCGAGTGTTCGGTGAAGTCTGTGGCATTTTAGATTGGGATTTCGTTACACAATTAAAGTTTAAAGTATCATGGAAAGTCAGTTGGTTGTTGGACTAGTTGAAGGATACAGTTATGGTAGCCGAATGCTCGTTAATAAATAAATCTTCGGTCAGAGAATGCTCGATACTCAATTATAATTAGCACCCACTACAGATTTAGAGGAGTGTGCAACATGGGCAGAGTGTATGTTGGCATTCGGAACCAGTAAGTGACAAAGGTCAACTGTCTGCTCGAGTGAGTGGGTGGTTCGAACTATGATTTTATTATAATAATAAACAAGCTCTAATTGATGGCCAAAACCGATTAATCCCACTCTATTAGTATACATACATAGTACCTACCTCTATATCATAGCGGTAGTCATGTTTTTGAGACGCTATCTCGTAGTCAGCCCGGAGCGCTATATCATGGATCTTGGTACATTCGCCCATGTCCATCCTCTACAATACGCAGTAGACTGTCAGTCCATTGTTGACGGCACAAAAACTACAGTCGCATGATCAAATACCGGGAAAATTGATAGTTACTTTTGGGAAAGTGGTCGAGTGGTAGGAACACTTGCACTAATTGAAAAAGAATCATCACGGATCCACCACTAACTGAAGTGTGCAAGAGACGTTGATTGTTGGAAGAGTTCCTCTTAAGACTAAAGTACAAAGATGTAACTAAGTATGTATCACATAAAGATTGGCATACCACTTAATGGAGTAGTGAAGGCTAACAGTTAGACGTTGCTAGAATAGTTACAGTTTACATTCACATGTTAGAATAGCTAATGTCCACATTTACATGTTGCTAGAATAGTGAAGGTACACAGCTACGTGTTGCTAGAGTAGTGAATGTTCACAGCTACGTGTTGCTAGAGTATCGAAGATTCACAGTTACATATTGCTTGAGTAGTTACGGTTCACATTTATGTGTTGCTAGAGCAGTGACGGCTCACATTTACATGTTGCTAGACGAGTTAAGGTTCAGTTACGAGTTGCTAGAGTGATTACGATCCCCGGATGAGTCACTAGAGTAGTTAAGGTTTACGAGTTGCTACAGAAGTTAAAACTCACAATTTTGCGTAGCTAGATAATGAGCGCCTGTAGCCATACTGCGAATACGTTAGATGGGCCAAACATGGCCGATAGTGCAGACTTACCGTGCTCGACAGGATATCATTGGGACAGCATTTGAGCAGGAAGCTCTTACATACCCTCAAGTCATCGAACTTTATTGCACCCTGTTTAGCGGTATCGCCTGCAATACATAACGTGGGATACGTGGGTTGTGTGAATAGGAGACTACATATAGATACAGCCATGTGCCATATATAGATCAGCCTTCCGTTGATTTATTGGATTAGGCTAACCAAACCATGGGTAACAGCGAGGAATTGGGTTGAATACAATAATCGTCAGCCATGCGCCATTTCGCATAAAAAAAACTAAGAAATTGCAAGGAATCTCTAGCTTTTAGTATAGGGCAAAAAACCCGCCCGACTAGGTTACAATCTGTTATGAGTTGATCGTTAATGAATTTACTCAACCAGAGGGTAAAATGGATCATATTTAATTATTTCAGACGCAGCGAGCCACATTGGAAAGAAACAGGACGCATTTGGCCAGTGGGCAGTAGTTTATCCATGGTTGTCCGCAGTAGGTGGACATCACAGAGCAATCTTAACTAGAGAAGGGAGAACATGGTAGAGAATAGACTAGATGCACAATACTGCAAGTGGTGGTAATATCTGGCATTTATGCATTGTTTTTGCGCAATCACTACACTAATCGTGAACATCGAGGTTTGTAGCAGTAGATTATCATATATTGTCGTATATTACCTTATACCAAATCTTAAAATGAGGGAGATCTTAGGGAATCTAGATAGATGAATGTGACCTTAATCCTAATAATTTGAGCATACCTTAACCCTTTAAACTGTTGGCATAGAATTGTATTAATATAGTAATGTGATGTACAGTTGTCAATGTGGTAAAGGTTAAAGGGCCATTTACACTATGGCATTCTATTATATTATAAGATGGCATTCTATTATTATATAATATTTGACAAATTGACTAATGTATTGAATGCCGATAAAGAACCATAAGGCTACCCCATTTACATCCTGTTCGAATATTATGGATTATATTGGCCATAAAGCAGTCACAGGTGTCACCAGTATTCGTTTATAATCACCATATATTCGCCAGTTTGAACAAAATTAGACATCCACTTGCATGTGAGCGACCTTAAGTTTGAATCTAAATCAACAAAACTTGGAAATACGTTACTCACTACATATAAATTACCTATTTCACAAAATATTCTCTAAACTAATACTCTAGCCTTACCATTTTGAGGCAATAGTACTAGATTACCAAATTTGATTAGGCTATAATATAGCCTCTGATTGATTTATACTTGGATATATAATTATACATTTGGGAGATTGATCCTTTGACAGTATATGGTAGCCACACTACACTATGTATCACTGCCTTTGTCTCACTATGCCCGGACCAGCAGTTAGGACACATATAATATTATAATCAATGAATTCACCAGGCATTGTCAGTTACAATAATTAATTGCACCATTTGATTATAAAATTTAAAGTTTACCGTCGCGTGCTGTACCCATTAACTGGGATATCATATTTCTCATTTGGTCACTTGCCGACATTATGTAAATATTTGATCGCAATAATCAATGTAATTCTCATATAATTTTACTTGATAAAAGCAAGTTCGCCAACGCGACAAATTGATAAAAATGGCGCCGATCGTCCAATGCTCCAGCGCCCAAGTGGTGGTGCTGAAAACCGCCCGGCACCTTTCAATCACCTAAAAGGACAGTCTCATTTCCGATGGACATCCATAAAAGCATTCTCGCTTCCTTAAAAAAAAATCTGGAAAGAAAAAGATCTGTTACCTTCCCGAAAGACGAATCATCATTAAACTCCCCCGTACCGATAACATGGCTTCAAAGAACCCCTGACCTCTCAATGTGTGGCAATTTTCTTTGGGGACATATCAAGGAAATGGTCTCTAAAATTAATATGTGATGGTAATTACGATAGCCAATGTGGTTCTATAAATAGCTGGAGAGAAATACACAGGAAAAAACCTATCGGGTGTACAGGATTTTCCCTGTGTATTTCTCTCTAAAATTAATATGACACTGATGACCAGGACTGGGTTTCATTGGTGTGAAAAATATGCCATAAACTGTAACTAACTTCCAAGTGGATTTTTATTCATAGTACAAGTTATATTGTTTAACTGCAAACGCTTTTGAATATTTTTTAGTAGATTTAATAGAAATTGGACTCACCAAGCTATAACTTTTCTGTGCCTTTTAATAGGAAGTTCTTCACTCGCATGCATGTGGTTTGGTACTTCTACATCCTCTTTATTATACTTAAGTTGCTTATTCTCCCAATAATTCTTCAAAGCGTTCTTAAATATGTTGATAGTCTTTGTAGATATTATACTTTCGGGAAGGGCATTCCCCTTATTCATTACTTTGTTATAGAATACATTCTCCCTGATTACACTTCTAAATCTATGTTTACGTATAGTTTTACTATCACCTCGGCCATTTCTATCGTTATACTATAAAAATTTGAGTCTCGATATTATCAATGTTGTTCACTATCTTGAATACTTGAATCATGAGTTTTGTACACATATATTAATAACAATACTAATACCCATTACGACACTGAAACAAAATAGATTTTTGGAAAAACTCAGGCTGAAATCACATCTAATTGCCAAAAGAGATACCCTAAACACATCCAAATGAGACCTACATAGGACAATATCGGCCAAATAGCAGACCTCTGCAATAAGCTGTTCTTGAGATTTTTTAAGAAAAATTACTAACATCGGCAGAAGTTACTTTCCCTGACTGCAATGACAATACCATGAACTGGAAGAGACAATTCCAGCGACATTATCTGCCAAATGCCACACCTCTGCGATAAGCAGTTCTTGACAAGACTTTTTAAGAAAATGTAAACATCGTTTGGACGGACGAACGACGGACACACTCCAATCAAAAAAGCTCACCGAGCATAAGCTCAGGTGAGCTAAAAATATACCCGCTTTCTTATATGTAACATGAAAAACCAATTTATAGTAATTTTATGTTGCTCATCTTGTCAAAGGAAACGGAGAAAGGTTGCACCTTATTGAAAAGCTTACAGAATATATTTTCATACATTCTCACTTCATGAATTTTATCAAGAGGCTCGCAATGGGTGGATGGGATGTCCTAGTAAAGCAGTTAGATAAACGCAGAAGGTAGGACCTGACAAAACCGATTTCCATATTAGATAGCAATAAGCGAATGATACTAACCCAAGGTTACGTAGTAATCACAAAGTACATGATCCATACCGAACCCTCTCACTTTGTCGATAAGAACTAAATCCTCGTTGAATAAAATCCACACAACGGCAAATGTAACGTAATATCTTTTATTTACACATGAATACAATAAATACTATCGACACAATTATGGTGGAGTGTCAAATACGAGATATATCAAAACCAAACGGAGTAAAAACAACTTTTATCAACACATAAGAATATCGAGACAATATTAGTAACCGTAGAAACATTGAGGTATGCACTGTTGACGAAATCGTAGAAATGCATTAGGATTAGGATCATGAAGTTATTGATTTATCCCGAACAGATTGCGGGCACAATTTAGTTATTTGATGTGAGTTAACTCAGGTACATTTACATTGTGGATCACTGTGCAATGTTCCTCCACTGAGTGGCGTTAGTGATTGGTCGTGAAATACACACGCGTATCGATGCATTCAGGAGCACTCATCCCAAAACGCTGCTCGTGAATTACTTGCAGGCCCTGCATTTTTAACATTTAATATTGCAATCATTGACGTCTCGAGTATCGTTAAACATAATAATGTACTTTGATGAAATGTTCATGTAAAGGCACACATGCCTCATGTTCGTATTTTACATTATCAAGTGCATTGCTGCCGCCCCCATATGTCAGTACACTATGTGGCTGCAGCTTGCACTCAGATGTTGCGTACCACCACTGTACGAAGTAGGGCGGAGAAAATCACCGATTAATACACTGGAGCAATGGTAACGTGGGGGTTAGTGAAATAAAGCTAACTAGACAATAAAGATGCACACTAACGCCGTGTATGCAGTGTGGATGTAGCCGAGGTTACGATGTATATGGAACATTAGGTAATTATGACATAATAAAATTGCAAACATGAAATGTCGGGTTGCTGAACGCAGGTACATTGTATCATACAGGTTACGACAGAAATGCATTTAGACATTTACAATACGAAATTACAAAAGGGGGAAATAAACCTGCTTCGCGACTGATTAAAAAAAACTAGACTAAGAAATACGGCAACGCAAACATTTTTAATTAATAATCGACGCTTGTAAGCTATTCGGTTATAACAAACCACACCAAAACCAAACTCAGCCGGCGTTCAATGACTAATAAATCTACACATTTTTATAACGTTTGAGGAGAATTGATGCGAGAATAAATCAGCAAAAATACACATCGCAGTTTTTCAGCCGTACCTTCGCGGTATCAGTACTGACCCACTCGACAGGTTACCACTAGTAACGGCTGTAGACAGAAGTACACCATCATGTTAGGACGATTAACCCTCTCCACACTGTTGTCAGAGAATGTTATTTATATAATGATGTATAACACAGTCATCAGTGTCCAAAGGGTTAATACAAATGTGCTGGGCTATAAACACGCAAGACGTATCGAAACCTTCGACGACTTAAATGCAAGAATGAGATTTTATTATGGCCAAACTCTCTTGAAGTGATACCGTTTATCGTAACACTATTGGTTATTGTGATATTTCGAGTTATGCATAGACTGTCCAAGTGTGCAAAGTGTGAAGAATTTTAACGCAATGGTGAAATAGAAGAAAATTACGAGGCAACCTACTGGTGTGCCTGTAACGCATCTGCTTTCCACCAATGGCTTGCCATAAGACGTCATCTGGTAGACGTGATGTCATCTTGTAGACATGACGTCATCCAGTAATGACCGTCAACAGTAGATTACTGACAAATGACAATGTGTTGTTACAGTCAAACTATGTTCATATGATTAAAAATTTTGTAGCTTTAATGTAACAGTGCTCTTTATCGCCGGATTTCATTCGCTGTTTTGTTCTCGTTCGCTGTAACAACCATTAATACCTCCACGAATGTGATAAATTATTTATGTCTAATCCGATAAATCTGCTAGGTCCATACCGGAATCGCATTTTTAAAATGTCACCCTGTGCAATTATATACAGGGGTACGGTGGTAAGGTTTTCGAAATATAGCAGTTCATATTGACTGCGTAGCACTCACAGTATAAAAAGTACCGTACCCCATCGCACTTTTCTGCAACACACACATTATAATGACTCACACTATACTGTATTAAACACAGTATACTGTATCTAACACACGATACTGTATCCAACACGTTATGCTGTATCTAACACACCATACTGTATCTAACACACCATACTGTATCAAACACACTATAATGTATTGAGCGTACTTTACTGTACATCGAACACACTATAATGTATCAAACGCACTTTACTGTACATCAAACACACTCTAATGTATCAAACGCACTTTACTGCACATCAAACACACTATAATGTATCAAACGCACTTTACTGCACATCAAACACACTATAATGTATCAAATTCACTTTACTGTACTGTACATCTAACACACTATAATGTAACAAATGCACTTTACTGCACATCAAACACACTATAATGTATCAAATGCACTTTACTGCACATCTAACACACTATAATGTACCAAAAGTACTTTACTGTACGTCGAACACACTATAATGTATAAAACGCACTTTACTGTACGTCGAACACACTATAATGTATAAAACGCACTTTACTGTACATCGAACACACTATACTGCATATTGAACACCTGAAATTGTAATGAAATATATATGATTAAAGCGTACTTTAGTAGGTACGTACGCAGTAGCCGGCTACTTGTGCAATGTGAATGTTTTTGATCCAAACGAACCGGCTGTAAATGCAGCCGACGTTGCACGTGTCAGAAAAAAATTACTTTAAATTTAGGTGAACTTCTATGAAACAACTAAATAAATGATCTTTTAGAGTTCAAGCACAATTTGGCGGCAGTTTCATAGCTACCGTGGCTGCCTATGGGTCTAGGTAAAAAAAGGTTGAGAGATAACATAAAAATGTCCAAAATCTACACAATATCTGCACTAGTGACATATCTGAACATATTCCAATGTAAGCAGCCAAACGATAAAGTTATCACGAGTTGGACATTTCGATTTGTATACAAGTTCCTGAAGACGACGTAATATCGATATCCTTTGTATGTCTGGTAAACGCATCATATAACATCGTGCCAATAGAACAGCCACAATTAGTAAATTATTATAATTCGATTCAAAAACTGGTGACCCACACCAACTCTATAGCTACTGAATTCAATGCTCTATTAGCTAGTCATTAACTGAATTCAATAGTTTATTAATCGTATTTATTAATTTAATAGTTAGTAAACTGAATTAATTTATGGCTGGTGAATAAATTCACTAGCAAGTGAATTAAATTCATTTAATATAATAGCTTGTCTATTACTGGATTCTCCGTCAAATTATTGCATTCATGATTCACAGTAGGTGAATTAAATGATTCAATAGCTACTAACTATTACCTAGTGAAATACTCGATTGAATAGCTTGCGAATTAAACGATTCGAAAGCTATCCACTAAATAATACAATATCAACTGAAATAATTAATCGATAGCGCGTGAAAGAATGAATGGATTTAGTTCACGTCGATGTGAAATTTATGCTATGGCTGTTAATTCTGCTGATAATATAAATGCATGAATCATAAATGTAGATCTATTCGAAAATTACTGGATACCATATAAATATTGCATTGATGTGGTTTAAAAGATTAATGTGCTCGGAATCCCCGATTCGAAATATCTCTTGTGTAACGATGTAATTTATTTACTTTGAGCATTTTTAAATAGATATCTGTAAGAAGCCACGTTATCGCCATACAATAACCACATAATTGAAATTAGCGTGTGTTTACTCAAATATCCTGCATTCTCATCGCATTTTTTTACAAAATCAAAAAGACATGGCTGCCAACGACGTTACTTTAAGTACCGGTAATTCAATTAAACCTCCGTCAATCATGAAAATATAGATGTTGCTTGTGATAATTATAACGGGTGTTTATCCTTATAGTTAGAACGGGTGTTTATCCTTATAGTTAGAACGGGTGTTTATCCTTATAGTTAGAATTATGTATATATCAGATATCAGCGGGGGGGATCTTGTATAGATAAATACGAGACAACCTTTCGTTTAGAATGCAGCGTACCGGCCATGAACGTAGCTACACACGGATTACGAGTTGGTCCCGTCTGTGTGGTGAGATCGGCGATGAATAAAGGGAATACGCGACGGTGGTTTGCGGCGACATTGCGCTGACATGGTGCTGACATCGCGCGTGTCGCTGGCACGGGGCGATGTCAGTTATTGCGTATATGGCGCGCCGACGACGACCGCCCGACCAGCTCGGCCGCGTCTTTGCTCTCGCTACCCCGCCTGAGGCCCGACCCGGCGTGGTGGTTGTGCTGGAGGTGGCTGGACGACACCAGGGTCTGTTCGCGCTTCGACTCGCCGGGGGGGACTCGCGGAGCTCGGGTGCTGGTTCGCCTGTCGGCTCTCTCCTTCGTAACTGACGGACGAGACAGTCACGGTAAATGTTGAACGTTTAAATCACAACCTTTCGCCGTTAACAACGGCAAGTTTCTGTCAAAAATCATCGACTAGGAGCGTGGAGGAAATTATACTAAAATGAATATTCCACTATCAGAAATAGATCGTTTATCATGAGGAATGATGGGAGTTGGTGATGACAGGAGAATTACATTAAAATTGAATAATAATAATAATAAATAGGTTATTTCTACACCGCTCTGTTCCATGTAAAACATGCTCAAAGAGTGGTTGACAGTAAAAATAACTGAAAGGCAACATAGATGATGAAACAAAACAAGTAAAACAAGCTAAGAAGATACAGTGAATAGATATGTTTTGAGCCGTTGCTTGAAAGAAGACATTTCTAATTTCATATGGAAGATTGTTCCATAGAGTAGGACCTGCATAACGAAAGCAACAGTTACTGGTAGGGGAAAGACGACACCTCTTGACAGCAGCCAATGAGTGAGTTGCCGACCTAAGTTGACGAGTGGGTACGTGCACAGAGATCATGTCATTAATGTAAGTCGGATCGGTCTGATGAATGGCTTGGGAGACAAACGTTAGAACCTTATCAAGAATACGTTGAGATACAGGCAGCCAGCGGAGGTCGAGCAAATGCCCAGATATATGTTCTGTACAAGCTCTAGCCTGTGAATTAGATGAGCCAGAGCTCCGACCAGCTGAGAATTAAGGTAGGCCAAACGTGGGAGAATAAGAGAACAGATTATTATCATCTCAGCAGTAGCGCGACTAACATACGGTCTTATGCATATCATGTAGCACGGTTGTATGCAACAAGATCGACATACAGAGTTAGAGTTAATATGATCAGACAAGAATAAATTTTTATCAAAGATGCGGTGTCTGAGATGCTAAGACGTTTAGTCCCGATGATAACTGACGAATTACAACGGGTCTGAATGCTTACTGTTGATAAGGACTTCAGTTTTATCATCATTCTGTTTCAAAAGATTACTGGACATCTAATCTCTAATTCTAAGCTGACAATTAGACACGTGGTTACTCACCGAAGAAACATCGGAACAGTTGTGAAACGGAACATAAATCTGACAGTCATCAGCATAAAAGTGACATCTATTCACATAAGTATTCAACAGCTGAATGAAACAAGAAAACGTGCGCCATGTGCTTTTGAAGGTATTTTCCTATTAATAATAAAATTAACACAATCAAACAATATTAACTGGATTTTTAGTCAATCGTTAAGTAAGATGAAAATAAAAGAATATAGTTGAAGTTGATGCAAATGGAAATTGGTCAATTGTTTTTTGGTTGGGCTCGAATGTGACGGGCTCTGTATTAAGAGAGAAACAGTGTAACTAGAAACAGTAGAATGTTGCATTACTTGCAAAATGTCGGCGATAGCCCAGGGTGGTTAGTGGCACGAGATGCTTGTGAAGGTGACGAAAGTTTATAAAGTGGAAAAGTTTACGAGTTGCCAGTATATGAGAAACGCGTAAATGCGGTATACCCCCGTAGGTGTTTGAAATTCCAGTGCCAATGTCAGGCGATTCCATTCACGAACCAAGAGAAATCTGATATTTGGCCGATGTATAAATATGACAAATAAAACAACCCAGGATAGACGTGAAAATTGTGCACGTGCACGTATATATCGCCATATTGGATGAGAATGTTGCGCGATATGCATTTGATGCTATGCACACGGGATGCAAATGATATGCGTGTCAACCTGACTGGATTGATTGATGCGGCTAGCAAAACGTATCCACATTCAAAATTATCTTACCATCAACTTATGAGAAAGGTCATTTCAGATCTTAGAAGTGCACGTTAGTTGATCACTTTAGCATCTGGGCAGCCCCTGTTTGGTTTATACCTATCTATCAATACAATACCCAGTGTCTGTATAGCTGATGCCTTGTTTCTACCTATCCATCAATACAAAACCCAGCATATATGCAGCAGCTGTTTCTACCTATCCATCAATACAAAACCCAGCGTATATGCAGCAGCTGTTTCTACCTATCTTTCAATACAAAATCCCACGTCTGTGCAGCAGCTTTGTTTCTATCTATTCATCAGTACAAAACTCAGCATCTGTACAACAGCTGTCTTGTTTCGACCTATCCACCAATACAAAACTCAGGGTCTGTGCAGCATCTATATCAATGATAATAATAATAATATTGAAGTTTTATTTTAAGTGCCATATTATCCCTTGGTCATTATGACAAGATGATGCCTACGACACTTTACAATATAAGTAAATCTAGTATATCTAAACAAAAGGCCAAAGAGGCCTCACGACGCTCACCTTAAAAAAAAGGGGGGGACAAAACAAGAGGCCAAGGAGGCTATCTTGATATTAGAACAAGAAGACAACAAGGAGACTGCCTGACATCAAAAACAAGAAGCCTAAGAGACCTGAAAATATCCATTAAGATACTGAAACGAGAAATGAAAATTTGTGGATAAACCTTGGCTGAAATCACCTTTGATTGCCTAAATGGAGATGACCTAGACAAATCCAAATTAGACCTATAGACAATATCTGTCAAATGGCAGATGTTTGCACTATGTGGACATAGAGATCTTCATATAAAAAGTTGATAGAAATTAACCCCCTTGCTCCCATAGGACACTAGTTACCTCCCCTTACTGCCATGACAATATCTAGAGGAGACCAACCAAAGGACAATATTTGCCAAATAGCACACCTCTGCAATAAGCAATTCTTGAGAATAAAATTTTTCCAGAAAAATACAAACATCGACAGAAGTTATCTCCCTTTGCTGGGATGACGATATAACAAATCTAGAAGAGACCACTCTAAGGACACTTTACAAAGTAGCAGACCTATGCGATAAGTGGTTCTTGAGAATATTTTTAAGAAAAAATACGAACATCGGCATAAGTTATCTCCCCTTGCTGCGATGATGATACCATGAACATCTCTTGCAGAGACCAACCCTAAGACAATATTTGCCAAATAGTAGACCCCTGCGATAAGCGGTTCTCGAGAAGACTTTTTAAGAAAAAATACGAAGAGCGGTAGAAGTTACCTCCCTAGCTGCGATGACGATACCATGGACATATCTAGAGACCAACCAAAGGACATCTGCCAAATAACAGACCTCTGCGATAAGCGGTTCTTTTTTGAGAAAATGTTAACATGTTAATGGATGGACGGACAGACGACGGATGAACTCCGATCAGAAAAGCTCACTGAGCTCAGGTAGCTAAAATATGAAAAACTAAAAAAGAGCAATAAATGAAGCAAGAGTAACACTAGGCCTAATAATATAATGGTTAAAGAAAAAATATTGCCTTAATTAGTTAAATCAAAACGATTCTGGATCACATAGTAATGCTTTTTGTTTCTTCCAATCCATCAATACAATGCTGACAGCAAACAGATATCTCCATAACATCATCATGCTATAGCAAGATACCAAAGTAAGCCAGCCCGAAAATCTGACATGACCATCTCAATACCAATAAATAATCTAAAATTTGTGATCATACAACACCCTCGCCTCCATGAGACGCTGATTCTAAAGACGAATCAATCAATACATTATCAGGATACATACTGGGGGGAAAAAACAGACAATGTGATGGCAAAAAATGATACAATGTCTTCCTCTCGATAACAATGATATCGAAGGGAATATTCAGATATCACACCTAGATTACCATTGATATGTAGGGAATGCGATATGAAATACTGATTATTCTACCATCAGAATATACGAAAAAATACAGAATGGTAAGTAATAGCGTGTCCATAATCCTAAATCTGATTTCACCTTTAACAGATACAAGAAACACATTTACTCACAGGTTCATAGCTACATTTTTTACAAGTCTGTCTATGACATGGAACTTCTAACAGTAGTGTTTTACAGGATAAGTTAAAAACCAGTGCTATTTGAATTGATTATCCAAATAGACTCTGCAAGTCTTGGGCCACCCACGAAACTTCAGTATATTTCTGTCATTTTTATATTTAGGGACAATTATTTGGCATTATCTTATCCGCAGAGACCCTGCATTTCTATTTATGACAAAGCAAACATGTTATTACAAAATTATTTATGAAATTGCTATCAAAATGTAAATTGTGGCATAGTTCACTCAAATGGTCAAGTTTTACACGTTATTCTTGCCAGATGTAGACTCGATTCCATAGGGCTCTTGTTAGTTGACCATAGGAAGCCTACAGTTGGGTTATTGTATGGCTTAGGTTGCTGAAATACACCTAGAATTTTTTCAAGAACAGCCATGAAAGATGACTCATTTCTTCTTAGTCACATGATATTTTTGCTTTTTGCTTATTATTTTGGCTATGGCTAAGATAAATCAGTTTGAGAGACAAAAAATAGTGTTGTTACATCAGCAAGGACATTCACAAAGAGAAATTACTCTTCCAACTGGATATTCTAAGAACGGCATCCGCCATGTTATCAATAAATACAACAAAAGCGGACTGGTCAAAGACAAGAAAAGAGGGGGTATGCCTAAGAAACTGTCTGGAAAAGATGAAGACCACCTTAAGGTGACATCATTAAGGGGGCAGGCGGAGAACAAGGCACTAAACTCGCGAGACGACTAGAAAAAAGGACAGGCACTAAAATTGACGCATCATCAACTATTCGTAGAAGTCTTGCTTGTAGTAGTCTGCATGGGAGGGTTGCGGCTAAAAACCTTATTTACGAAAGGCTAATGTCACTAATAGTGGATTTACATTATCCGATTTTTCCGGCTCCCGCTCCCGCTCCCGCCTCCGATAAATCGGAAGGTCATTTACACTATCCGTTCTGACGTTTCTGATCGCTC
>WURV02165624.1:0-14983 GCA_011762755.2 Epimenia babai
AACAACCGAATAAACGCAGACAACAACCGAATAAACGCAGACAACAACCGAATAAACGCAGACAACAACCGAATAAACGCAGACAACAACCGAATAAATGCAGACAACAACCTAATAAATGCAGAGATAAACGTGAAAAAATACGGTATTGCTGCTGTGTATAGAGCACACATCGGAGTTGCTTGTGCGAGCTAGCTAGAAGACAGAATGACGGTTTATAACAAGTTATCGGAGGACGACAGCTCTATAATTGGCACCAACAAACCGCTCGCAATTTTACCTCCCCACTCCACATTTATCAGTGTTAATAACGAATTAATGCTAGCTTGGCTCGAACGACGACTTAATCCAACTATACATCCAAGTTTATTTTTATATTTATATAAAATATTTGATTCCGTTCTCCCATTTTTCCTTTTTCAATAAGCTCGTTATCTCCGCGAAAAGTGTCTTTCGCAACCAATGTCATACTGCACCGGGATCTGTTTATCTTTAGTTAAAATACATAATGGCGGTAAATTCCGCATAAACAGATGTAAACAACCGCTATTGGTATCGGCGAACTTCCCGCGGTCGGCGTTCTTTCGAGCACAAAACACAATACGCGCGGTTGACGTAACTTCAACGTGCCGTATTGATACTTGTAACAAAATGTTTAAGTCTTTGCCGTTTGAAGCTTTCATGAGGCGCAAATCCGTTCGCGCAACAGACCAACTAAATTAATCCGAGTAACCTGAAACAGCTCTCTAGAGATCGTACCCGCGGAAACACATTTCATTGAAATCGCAAATAGTGGATATGGCGGTGTGTTTAAACCAACATCTTAGGTGATGACATATAAATTCTTTATTTGTAATACGATTTGAATCAAATTTATAGCTACTAAGTACAACTGAATTCTACACATTTCGTCAAAGTTATATTGGCGTATCTCTTCATATCAGCGTTAGATTCAACATGAAAGTCCCAAAATCGCAGTGAACGAAACTCTATGATGTTCATGTCATATTATAAATAGGTACGATGTTAGCAATAAATCAAATCGAAGGCGACACTCTACCACTGTAACATTTCTTTAAAATAGTCAGTACGAAATTCTTTTCGTGAATAGACAGAAAGGTGACGAAAAACGGACGAGAGAAGTCAATATTTCATTTTCAATGCAGACCAAGGTCGATATAGGTCATAACTAATTTCAGTGGTCAGATCTTTGAGATTTAACTACTCTCTTCGTTCTGAATCTTCTTTCAATATCGCATTCCCGAGGATGAACAAAAATGTTGGCCAAGAGCATTATGTTTCCTTGGCCCAAAGATATTTAATGACCTCCCTGATCAAATAAAAACAACCACTTGATATAGCATCTTCAAAAAAAATGTTGAAGAAACATCTTGCAGTTCTTGACTCGTCCGCTTGACTCTCTGTGGGTTGTGACCTCGTCACGATCCCTTTTCCCTAATCACAATTGAACTCTCTACTCGTGTATGTCTCCAAATTTTCAATCCATGTACATATGTTGTGGCCATCAGGCTTGTATATATTTACTAGGTTGTAGCCTAAATGACAGCCACGTTAAACAATAATTATCATTATTATAGAAAAGCGGCTGTGTAACGACTCTTTCCCCGGAGGTTGCCGCGTTTCAGGTGGTCTTTGGACGGTCTCTATGGCTCCCATATCTGCTATCTCAGCATGTCATTGTAAATAATCATCAACGCTCACAGGTTGTGCGCGACTTTATGTTGACTTGATGTTTCGAGCGTTTGAAACCGCTAAAGTCTATAGACGGAATTTAAAATGTTTACCCAGGCTCGATGATGGGTTTCACCGGCGTGTTTCTCATACACGAAACGAATTCGTTCGTTGCGGTAAATACAACATACTTGGGGAGAGCGTCTAGTCGAGTTATAGGAGCCCGGGACAGGTAACCGAAAGGTCGCCCGCCGTTCTACTTTCCTCAGCAAGTCATTTATTCTCGATTACTGGAGAATCCCATCTCAAAAATGGATCCAGAACGCTGGATGATATTTGAAATGAATGGAATGAAATTTATTTTGTTTAAAGTATACTTATTAGCAGAGCTGTCAAACACACTTTACATGAAACAGTAGCCTAATGGCCTAAGACTATAATGTAATTACTTAAATTATATAAAATTAACATCTAACAGTATACAGGTAACACAGATCAATGTTAGATACAACTATGTCCATTTACAGTGAGCATGAAATGGATAACAATGTTGACTAATACGATTAATAGCCATATTTTCTTGTATTATCGAATCATCCGCTGCTGATTTCCTGTTTTCGTCTGCACAACTCCACAGAGTCATCCTACATGCTGTGGTCAGAGACTCAAGTGAACGACCCAGTCGCTCACGACTGTGTTTACGTGCAGAAACCCGTTGTGGAGGGATTGGAAATGCGATGGCAGACGACGAAATGTACCGCACGCCATCGATTCGTCTGCGAATACCGTAAGTTTTAGACAACGTTACTCAATGGGTGGCCTCGAGGTGCAAGAGTCACAGAGAGGAGAATAAACACGTCCCTATTAATTTATTATCTTTTATATGCGTATACTAGTAACTTGTCAGAATTGTTTAAGTCCAAGTTTGATACTCTCGAGCCACAGTTTGCTCATCCGGGTGACAGAGTCAAGCGGAGTTATTCAGAGCTTCGAACAGCGGGTAGTCCGAAACGATATGTGGAATTCTCAGGGATTAATAGCCGCTTGCCCATGTATAGCTGATGGTTTGTAATCCCAGTGTTGGAGTGTCGGCAGCGCGGGCTGTGCCAGACCGTAGTCCGTTAAGACGTTCCCACTGCTTGCGTGGTAGGACCGCTCTAGGTGGCATCCATGAGAGAGAGAGAGGGAGAGAGAGAGAGAGAGAGAGAGAGAGAGAGAGAGAGAGAGAGAGAGAGAGGGAGAGAGGGGGAGAGAGAGAGGGAGAGAGAGGGAGAGAGAGTAATGTAGTAATTATTGTCAGGCTGAATGCTTATTCTTATGATCTAACATCGGCATGTTTTACTTGGCAATCATGTCACAAAACACAAGTAGCACAAGCCTTATACGTATTTAATTTGCTTCCGGGTCGGGTTTTTAAAAGGGCACAGTTGCCTGCCGAGGCGATCAATGTACTCGGATCTCTGTTCAATCGTCTGTCCTTTGCTTTTCTGTTGGCACCGGTGGTGCATTGGTGAAGAGCGCAGCTGTCATTTAGAAGGTCGCGAGGTCGATCCCGCAGTCGCGTGGGATTTTTCTTGCCACGCCTCCAATTTGCATACAAAATTAGGGAAGATTTTTCTTCTTGTATTTTTAGAATAATCTGAAATATTATTCTTGTGTGATGAGGCAATCAACATTAAGTGGTTGGCGTTTGCGATCATTAATAAAGTAGCACTTAAACTTTCCCTTTTCCTTTCGAAAAAATTCATGTCTCAAGTAAATTAATTACAGATCAGGTTGAATTATCGATACTATCGCTGACGACATTTTACATACGCTCGCATCGTAAACACTATGTTTGTATATGATATAGTACAAAGCTAATATATCCACGGGAATTGCTCTGAATGTAAATAACATCTGAAAATAGATATTGGATTCATAAATCTGGATATTAATATAATGGATTTCGGTCGCAACAGACCGTGCCGCGTATAATGACATTGTTTTTGGCCGTTTGGTTAACGACACTAATAATCGTTTTTATTTTTTACTGTCTGCTTGCTGAGTCTACCACGGAAGAAAGTTGATTAGCACTGTAGTGCGTTCGGATATATTGAGAATACCAAATGCACAAACAGTTCGTTCTTGTGATTGTTGCTAATATTAAGTAATGGTGGACAATAGCCGTCCGAGAGAAAATCTTGTCCGTAGTTGAGACCGAACCTACGATCTCCATATAAGTGGTCTGGTGCTTTACTAACGGAGCTACAATGACGGATTTCCTAATGTGAATTTCGGTATTTAACACCTTTTAGAACACATTGATTTATAATGTCTTCAACCTGCCAGCGATACACGATGATGTCTTCATCACCAAATGATCGACTATGTAAATTGATACCCGCTTGTAATTTTACGTTCAATACCCGATGAAGTAATGCGAAAGGTTGCGATAAATAAAACTAGTTAGTCCGTATAAAAGGTGTTAAGTGTACGTAGCCGAATTAGTCTCATAAAGTAATAAAAAGAGCGGGTAACAACTTTAGAGACCAATTGAGTTTATTCATAAATGAGCTGTTGTATATATGTAATATGTTTCGTCAGGCTTATGGAATGAATTACTTGGCCTATATAATCGTGTTGCCTCCAATCTTGTAAGTTATATGAATTTCATTAGTGGGTTCAAGTATTAATGTAAAGTAAATCCAGTTGATACTGAGGTTGCCATAGTTGTGTATAAATCACAAGAGAAAAACCCAAGGCAAAACTTTTTTCCTGTATATCGGTATCTGTATGTCATTTGTTAACTACTGACCTCAGTACCATAGCTACCCCTACCACCACTTCTTAATGTGTTGAACGATCGAGTAAGAATTGGTTTCAGCGGCGGTGACAAAGAACGGATCACGTCAGTTGAACATCTCGGCAGAACTGCGCACGTGGTACGAAGCGAGATTGGCGTGCCAGCAAAATGGCGGCTTTCTCACGGAACCAAAGAACGCGTCGGATTACCAAAGACTGCTCGTAGTAATTACGGATTTTGGTCAATACTGGCTTGGCTTGTCCCGATCGAGCGTGGGCTGGACAGCAGGTGCCGACACATTTATTATTCAGAGTTTGTCAATCAGTTAATTCGCCTCAATTATTGTCTGTTGCGATGGAAAAACTGCAGATGCTGTGCGTGACAAGGACTTATTTTAAAGATTACACGTCTGTTAATTTATGACTTCAGGCCGATGAAGATCATCGGAAGTTCTGTCCCTTTTCTGTATTAGAATAGGAATAAAACACATGTCTTTCCGCAATGAGTTTGGTTTATTTTGGGTATGACTCATAAAACAGATGTACTTCTACAATAAATTTTGTTCCTTTTTGGTATGACTCTCATAAAACAGATGTACTACAAGATTAAGTTCGGGTTCTTTTGGGTATAACTCGTAAAAAACTCACTAAATGTTCTGCTTCTTTTTGGTATGGTCTCTTAACACAGATTTATTTCCCCCCAACAGTTTGCATTGCTTGTGATTACCTTAAATGATTTGGTGTATCACGGGCATAATGTCTTTGATCAGATGGCTCTGCTACCGGCGCTAAAGACGCCGAGTGCCTCTCGTTCAAAGACAAAGCTGTCTACGCCTGGAAGCAATGCAGCTCTCCTCTCCAGTATATCTGCCAGATTAGTAAGTGGAAACCACGTATTTTAGACAAAATGCATTTTGGCATCGGAATATTCCACATATTGCAGTCTCGCGTCATTTGCAGTGAAATACGCCAAAGTTTCTCCCGCGCTAACATCGAGAACGTCAGTGTTTCTAATCTTTAGATCGGATAATGAGTTACGGGCTAGGAATTCGATTCTTGACACTCCGATAAAAAAGCATATGCGCAGAAAATAATGTAACGATTTCATAGACGAAAGCAAAATACATCACTCGTTAGCTTGTGTTCGGACGTTAAGCTAACACGAGTTGCATTATGGGTACAGTTACTGTATATTTGAAATGAACTGAAATTTTATTGATTTATAGTGCCCTTTGAACACATGGCTATCAAAGACACTTTACAAATTTATGGTTGCTATGATTAGCTAGAAAACACAAGGAATTGAATTACTCGATCTGTTCCTCGTGTGAAAAGAAAGAATTAAAATTAAAACACTTCTTTGTGCCATTCTGCTTCGTTGTCTTCAGAATTTATTTCACAAAATTTTCTAAAACGAAAGATGGATGTTGACTGTGTCGTAATTTCAAAGTGTTGAAAGTAATTTATATCGTTGCGCCCGGCGCAGGAAGCATGTGCATGATTACTCTGACTGTTTTTTTCCCACAGGTGGAGACATCGTAAAGAATCCACCAATAATAAATGCCCGGGAGCCTGCCCCTTTGCCAAAATATCTCCTCCCAAATATTTTCGCACCTGCCGCTGTGCAACCTATCCCCCAAACACCTACAGTTTTCGACCCGTTCATCCCAATGACCGCCTTCATTTCCAATGCATTACCGCCCTCCATACAACAACAGTATTCGTTACCACCAGCTTACAGCCAGCTACCGCCCCCACCACCGATTACAAATCCGACGTCCCAGCCGGCTTCTATTTGGGATCCAAGTAACATCGCCATGTACACAGACGCACCAGGGCAAAGACAACAGATCTTACCGGGCGGGCCGTGGAAACCTTTTTCGAATTCACAGAATACGGGTTTTATCGCGACACTACCGACGGCAGTTTATAAACCGCTCCAACCAAACAGAAATAACGTCCCGTCGTTGCCTCGTTACATCCCGGTCACTCAATCGCCGAAAATAATCCCGACAATGTTTACTACACCCGTGCCGTCTCCAAAAGACATTCCCCTGTTCCAATCATTTCTCCCGCCGAGGCTTTACTCGCAAATCATAGCAGCACCTACGAAACCACCACCGCCACCGACTACCGATCCACCAGACGTTCCCGATCGATCGCCATTACCATGGCTTGAACCTAAATTGCATATATTATCACCCCAACCACCGACTAAGGTAATTCAGCAAACAACAGAGAATGTTCAAAAAATCATCTCGCGTATCCGAGATATTGTCTCTCAGTTAGACAGTACAACAACTGCATCGTCCAATGTCGTCGTCAACTTACCGAAGGTTACGGCAAGATCGACTGTCCCGTCACTGCGCAAGATCGGAAGTAACGGCATAAGAACCTCTGGCAAACCAACGTTTGTGAATTTGAATGTTGCTAAAGCACCTACGGCTGTTTTGCCACGACCCAAGACTACTGCATTTAACACACAACTACCCCCTACACTTGTTACAAACGACAATAAATTAAACCCGCAACAAACTAGTCTCCGAGTGCCGACGCCGGGACAAAACGCCACGGTGAAAACACTGTTGCCGATTCAATCTGTTTTCAAACTGGAGCCAAGACCGATACGGCCATCTGGTTACCGAATCGGTAGCATCCCAGTTCCTCAACTGACGAGCATTGTTGTTGCGAGCAGCACCCCCGTCACGGGAAATCTAACAGAATCCAGTCAGAATAGAAATACTATTGACATTTTCGCCAACAATCTAACCATATCAGACATCCCGCCGAATATCGCGAGCCTTTTACCTCTCGCCCTCAAGAACGAGATACTCGCGGTGATGACAGGTCAAGTAAAACGCGGGTTGCAGCCCGTGATACCGAGATATCTCCACGCGAAAGTCGTCGCAGCCATTCGAGAAGGAATCGGTAAAAGCGCTGGTCGCGTGGATTCTCGGCAACTACCCGGACCCGTCCTCGTAAACATACCGGCATCGGCAAGCAATCCCTTCCAGAACAGCGTTTTACGTGACCATAGCGGTCGCGTATCCGACCAGATGACGGGTCAGAGTTCACCGTACGTTCCTGGAAGGATTCCAAGTGGCGATGGGGCGATCATACGTCAGACTGGTGTGATAACCACTGAGGAAACCGTGACTTCTACGACCCACATAAGTAACATGGTCGAGACGACCGCTATCACATCAGGTACATATTATACCAAGGGGGGGGGGTGATATCTAATGTGATGTTTTTGTTTGTCTTTGTTTCTTTATTAGCACTGTGCAAAAATAATTGAACGAATTTGCATGAAATTTTGTGGAATGGTTGGAATCTTCAATAAGCAATGAGTTTAAAATGAATGGCTCTTTGTCTTCTACATAGAGTGAAATAGGGTATATTCTAGCCACATCCATAACTTGAGAATATAATTATATAAGCGTAATAGCGCCTGCCAGTGCGTAATTTAAGCGTATTGGGTTTCATTCCTTTCCTTTTTATTCATATGGCTCTCTTTTGCAACGTCACTAAATTATTCATGTAACAGGTACAAATGTGGCTTCCATGTCTGTTGGCGGAGTTAAAACAAATAGTTAAAATAACAAGTACAATAGAAAGTAAAATGTACGAAGGGCGGTCGCTTTTGTTAGAGCGCCATCTTTATCAAAAATTTGTTAGGAAATTATGTGAAATATATAAATGATTTCAACGTGACCAGTACGATAACATGACGAAATAGCCGCGACACATATTGCAACAGTACAAATACTAACGACCGCAACTCTTTCAGGCTGGACGGGACCCCTACCTATTTTCCTAGGGGTTGGGCTAGGAATTCCACTGCTCCTGATCGTCGCTATTATCGCGATGATAGCCACAAAAAAGTGAGGCCAAATATTAACCCTGCTGGGAAATTAATCATCCGTCTCAATAAATTTGCTATGATTATTCTTTCAATTCCACCAACTTAATTTAGTACCTATAAGTATCAGGTAAATAAAACTTTCTGAATGCATCACGCATCGCATGCAGTTTACCATTTATACATACTATTGGCACCTTTAGCTGATATGCATTATATTAACATCAACTTTCGCCCATAGGGAATTGTCAAGTATCTATACCACCTTTGGAAAGTCGTATCAATGGTGGGGGGGGGGGGGCACACGCGACTTGCTGAAATGCATTACAGTCTTTTGGAATATAAGTTTGATTAGTTATTTACCCATGTATCTTTTCGCTTTTATAATCAGTAAATGTGCTTCTACACACTTTTCACGAGCTGAAACCGTTTGATAGGTGTCATGTATATTAACAGTATCCACGTTATAATACATTATCTGATACTTTTTGCATCATTTTTTAGACGGTGCTTGGACTTCAGATGGGTGTTTAAGCGGAAACAGAATTGTCGCATAGAATACTGGGCGGATAATATAAGTCAACCTCATAGCATTACGGGAAGTATCGTGGACTACGGCCCATTCAGATCGCCGGCGCTCTACAAAACAGACTTCGTCCGAGAAAAGAATGATCTCAACGTCCACGGTCTGTCGATCTGCCCACTCCATACGAATCCGGTCAACATAGCGTCGAACGTCTTAACCGGAGCATACGACCCGAGAGCTCAAAGACAGGATCAGCGGAGGCCTATGAGAGGTCAGGATTCAGCGATGACGGATCCGATGTCGCTTCACATTTCGCGTCAACAAAAACCGACGAATGGACCAAAAATACCACCGCGTTTGCCGCAAGGAGACGAAAATAACAACTCTCGGACGAGGAAAAATTTGAAGAACTCGCCCACCCGCGGTGTTAGACAACATCAACAGCAACGCGCTCCCTTGAGGCACGATCCAATCGGAGAGAGCAGCACCGACGAACCCTACAACGACCTGTCGCCTCAATCTCGTCCCGCCCCACTCACTATCAGGCAGCCGTCTGTCGGTCACGGTATTCTCGATCAGCTGGCGCGTCGCGGCCTCATCACTCCCAACGCTCAGAACAACATCCGAGGCGTCGGGGACGTTATTAATTCTCACGCAAGCGCCAACAAAACCGAAACCGAAACTGACGAACTCTCAAAGAACAAGGTCTTCATTCGCATGAGTGGAAGCACCGATGTCGATAGTTTGAAGCGGGAACCGCCCGATTGTTTCAAGATCAGACGACCGAAAATTGCCCCTAAGCCAGAATGCCCCTTGCAACGACAAGAGAATCCGGTGTCTACATGAAACAAAGAAAGTTAATTAAATAGACCACAAAAACCTGTTCGCGTGTCATAATAAACGGAAGCGCTGTTTACTGTGTATAAGAAAATTACCGCACCTGCCTCTTTTGAATAAATGTGTTTCATATTTTTACCGTAGAAGAATAAGTTATGTTAACGTTGGATCGCTAATGTTATATAAGATATAAGAACTGATATAAACCATTTATACAGGGGTGTCCAGGTGGATTTTTTCCGAGGGCCGGTTTGGGAACTTCTGAAATTTCCGATGGCCGCAACATTATTTCAAGCAACTTTTCAATTTATATTCGATATAATTTTTTTATGATAAATATATCAATTTTTTCACTGTTCAAAAAATCCGCGGGCCGAATCTAACATGCCGCGGGCTGGATGTGGTCCGGAGGTCACTGGTTAGCCAGTGCTGATCTATAATGTGTACATAGATAAGGTGTTGCATGTGAATACGCCAAATGGCGTCGATAAATATGGGATCGTTACATCACATTATATCGTGATGACTGTCTCTTCACCGCTGTGGTTTTATAACAAACAAAACTAAAAAGTGCTATTCGTGTATAAAAGTATTTGATGTGTCTGTAACTGTATTTCGAATCGCTATATGCGATATTCGTTGTCTGTACTAACGGTATTTAGATATCTCGCATTACGGCGTATGTAACAGTGTATTTTTAATCGCTAAATGCGGTATTATGTCTGTAACAGTATTTTGCATTGCGCTATATCGTATTGGGTGTTTGTAGCTGTATTTTGTCCCACAATAAGTCGCATTTGCTGTCGGTAACTATAATCTCCTATCACGCTAGGTCGTATTCTATGTAACTGTCTTCAATATTCCCTCGTCGACTTATATGTAACGGAATTTCTTCCACGCCAGGCTATGAACATAATAAGTAAATATGAACAGTCCTATACGATATTCGACGCACTTAAACTGCATATCTAATACACCGCAAAATTGGAAGCATTTCGCAATTTACGATATTATTGGTCTCATTAGTTATGCAATTCTACGTACCGTATGACTAAGATATTTAATTACCTAATTATATTACCTGTATATAGGTTCCTCATTAGTTGTATATCTTACACGAACAATGAATATATCATCGATCCTATTAATAAACAGTTTATGAAATCTGTTGTTTTTTTTCTGTGCCAACGAGAACGATTCGCTACACATATGCCAGCAGCGCATAGTAATCAGTAGTTTTTAAGTATTATTCGATTTGTTGCACCATATTTTTTGAATATTGTTGATTCAATCTTCGAGTATGTTGATCATTCAGTTATCGTTAGTGCCACTGGGGTTTTCAGTTTACTAATTCACCAATGCTGGGTTTTTCATTACGTACGCACAAGATCTAAAAAGAATCAAACGAGTTTCCGTGTTAATTTATCAATTGAAGTAAACGTCAGCCTCATTTATAATATCGACTCCGTCGTTATACCCTCGAGAAATTTAACAATAACCTACTATTTCTCAATATACAAGCATTACCGTCCCTCATATTTCCTAAAGTCCCCACTTTGCGCCAGACATCCGCGGTTGCCAGGATTAAAACTTGCAACTTCTCGGGTGAAATGTTTTGAATTACTCGGACCACGGGTGCCGACAGTCGCCCACCTCCCACATTCCTTTCCCATTCTACATTTCGTATATATTCAACGGAACAACAGCAACAACAAAAACAACAGCAGCAGCAACAACAACAACAGCAGCAATAATAACAACAACAACAACAACGTGTTTAACAACTGTATATTAATTTCAAGGAAGAACATCTAGTATGAACTATAACAATATTAATTATTCATGACGATAAACTACATATGAATATTCATGACGATAAACCATAATCGAATTAATATTCCTGAAAATTTATATATATATATATGAACTACTCATAGCGCCGTATAACATACTGTAGACTATTATTTATTGTTTTATATATAACGCTTGAAACATAAGGGATTTGATTTCTGTTTAGAAACGTTTTATACGGATAAATAAATTTGTAAAATATTTTTTAAAATTCGCGATATAAAATGCCCCTGTTTCTATTATAGCCACGATCTCTAGGAACATTATGGTATAAACGGTTATAAATAATATTAGAGTAGATAGCTATAGAGGAATCACAGATGGGGGAGTTGGTGATATAAAGGAGGTTTTCTTAGTAAAGGCAAACGGTATGATCCCGAGGAATGCGAATGTCTTAGATATATTAGCACGGAAGTGGGGGTGGGGGCAACACCATAATTTTTTATATGGAGCGTATATCATAGTTCGGTTGTTGATGGAGTGAGAGCACTAATGATATGCATCTAGGTAAGACGAAAAAAAAAGGTAAATGTTCTCTTAAATATTTATTTAGGTCAAATCGTGGGTGGCTTTCAATGTTTCTGTTTCAACTTTTACGATAAGATTTTTACATGCATAGATTTATCACACTATTATAACATCTACTCCGATGTATATGCATTGAAATAAAGAAAAAAATACCACTACTCGGGAATACACGTAAAATTTCCAAATAATTTATATGTTAATCCAATCGGCGCGATGTCATCTTGTACGGAGAACTCCGGATTCAACTACTTGAGTATTATATATTTCTATAGTTCAGTTTAATGTAGAGATAATTTGATGAAAACTATTTTCATGAAAACATATTAATTATTGAAAGTCACAAATCGCTTCCCATTCGTTCGATCTCGTCGATAACAAATTCGACATCCGACTCGGTCGCCCCGTCATTAGAAATTACCCATCGGAAGAAGTTCACGTGATCGCCTAACGGTTGGTAACCAATGAGCGTCGTTCCGGATTCCATCATCGACGCTTTGATCTTTGGCGCCACCTGTATGAACAATTTGAAAAATAATAGGAATAAGCCTGATAATGATCGAGTAGGCGGAGATCACGAGGAACGCTAACACATAAAGCGTTTAACAAGAAGTCAGACCATGTTTGTGTTCTATCTCTCCGATATCTATTCACCATTATCATCACCATTCACATATTTAGCTGGTGATGCAGCATATGATCCGCGAGCATATGAACCGCTGTTCTATTGGCTACGGATATCACACCTCGTCTCATTAGACGGGTGATTGACAGGTCGAATCATCGAACCAGAATACCGTCTCCCATCAAAGACTTTTGCGGTATTGGTTATCTTGTGAACGACTTATTTATTTATAAGTAAAACTCAATTGAAAATGGTGACATGAGTATACGATGTAGACAGTATCGTAAACAGTGTCCCGCTAAATGATTGATAAGGGGTAGTAACATTTAGAGTTACATAAGAGTTCATAACACTTCCTAACTTAATTAGCCTGAGCTAGCGGTTCATATGCTCGTCGTTGAAAGTAGCGGCCACGTGGTAATAGCCGTCACAATAGTGAGAGGGCGTGGCGGTTCATATGCTCGCGGATCATATGTTCGTACCCAATTTAGCTGAGTGTACCACGTGGAAAGGCTGTTCGTTGCTATACGGAACCAGTGACGCAATGGAAAATAGCGGAAGATGGCCAGTCGTCGGCTATAGTTTCTAATGCGTTGATTTTCCAACCGCAATACAGTAAATGAGCCAAACAGATTCACTGACAACACACATTAACAGTTACCACATTACAAAAACAGGCCAAATTTGTCAAATACCAATGATAACCTCAACTGACAAAAATTGTTTATTAGCACAATAACTTATTTTAGTATTTAACATTTAACTATTGTAAATTCATTCACTGTTATACATAGAATATGTTACAGTAAATATAGATTATAGGTATTACATCCTCCGATAGTTAAAAGAAAAAACTGTTAAACGAGCTTCCGGAAATATCTGGACACTCCCGAAAGCCGAATGTATCGTGCGTTGGCGCGCTCAAACTGTTCCTATCGTCCAAGTCCGTCTTCGCTGTAAATGTCACCACGTTCTGTATTGTCTATAACTATTGTGTCAAATGCCGCGAATCAAATCTAGTTTTGTCTGTCTGCTAATTAGGTCTTCCAAAAATACACTGACTTTGTTTCTTTTTATACTGCATAAGTATAGCTATATAGATTAAAGTTAACCCATGTAATGAGTCTTGTAGGGGAATTAAATCCCAACAAAATGCAACATACAGTATTAAGTTTATATTACTGCCAAATCTACAGTAAACTAATTTATTATTTAGAGTGAATACTTACTGTAGAAACTATAGGCTATTTTTAGACTGTCGACATTTGTTGATATATACCTAGGTACTCTAGTTTTATGGTTTTGCATACACTCGCTAGATTGTACTGGAAGATTCCAAAGCCTTCACCAGTCACGTCATAGTAGTTCTACATATAATTGAAATTCGTTTGTGTATTTCAAGGACATAGCTATGTATATGGAACTACTGACGAGTGGGAGGCGCTGTAATATCCAATTAAAGAGTTAGAAGAACAGTCGAATAATTCGGCGCCAGTCGTGTAGTGGTTAGACGCGCTGCCTTTCACGCGAGAGGTTGCGAGTTCAAACCAGCATGAATCTGGGATTTTTTATCACGCTTTCCACAATAGTAAATGATTTCGTGAGTAAAAGATTTTCGTGCTTGAATATTGAGAAAGATTTGTCGTGGAATGGTTTATTATAAAAATACCGTAGGGATTTAACGGGGCAATGTTGTACGTGCGACTGACATTTAATTTTAAAGTAGCACCAAAACCTTTACCTTTAATAGAATAAGCGTTTCAAGAGACAGCTAAAAGAATTGAGTCAAGTCGAGGTACGAGGTAACAAGTAGAGACTGACGGTAAACGGGTGGAGTCACTTAATTAACGAGATGACCATTTATTTGACCGGGTCTGTCCGAATTGCAAAATAACTCGTCAGGATTGTATGTGACCGGGTCGAGTTAGATCGACGCTTTCGCTCAACTATAGCACGGACTGTGTTCATATCTTTTTTCCACCCATCGTCGCGTGGCTGATCCCTCAGGCGCCGTGGGACGTACCAGAAACAAATGTTCGGCATCTCACCCTGAATAGACACACGCATCCAATAAATCACAGATTCACAGAAGTCGGGGACAAGTTCAGAGATCAATATCTGCCAATCAGAAAAGTTGATAGGTATAAACATAAAGCGGGTGCTAATGCAAAGATATTTCGTCTCTGGTCTCTGTAGTAGATATAACGTAGAATCAGATATATCCATATACCGCTCGATGATCGCACGCGGGCTGCGTTACCGGATCGGGCCGTTCACCCTG